>CAJNSZ010000489.1:0-33686 GCA_905329745.1 Rotaria sp. Silwood2
GAGTTATTCGGGTCCGGTTTGGGTTCGGGTACGGAGTTGTCGGGTCGGTTCGGACTCGGGTACGGAAAAAAAGCTCCGGTTCGGTTTCGGGTGGAAAAAAGTGCACCCGTGCAGCACTCTAGTACAATCATCAACAGCTATAACAATATTACACACGGTCCTAATACTAAAGTTACTCCCTGTTGCTTGACGGCTAAAATTGAAAAATAAGAAAAACTTGAAACAATTGTATCGAACTCTTGTTGGGTAGCAAAAACAGCGGTATCAGATTAATATAATTGACAAAAGAAGCACCAGAATATGTTTGCTACGTGCTTAAATGTAGATTTTATTTATTGAAACGTTATTCAGACTTTTCAGACTACCAAAATCAACTAAACTGATTCAATTTTAATCATAGGTTCTACAAATCATCACTACAACTTTTCCATGAATGTTTGAAACATGAGAAGCGAATACGCATTGCTTCACAAACAAAGTATTGTTGGCAATTACCATTTCCTAAATGTGCACACCGTGTTTGCATAAATATATATTCTAACAGTAATTCCGTAAGTTTTTTTGTTTTTTTGATTGAAATATTCATAGGTAAATATGTTCAAGAACTTATCAGTTTATATTTTCAAAGCAAGATTAATCGAATTGTTTGATATTTCTTGACTCAACATGCAATGATATGAACTACGATCAAAAGCGAATCTATCGAAAAATTATCATTATGCTTGTTTCTTCTCATTATAAAAATTTAGACAAAACTGCTTCTTTTGCTTTGTCGTTGTCTGATTTCGTCAATTGTTTGAAACGACAATGATGTAAAAACAAGTGGTTTGATAATCCTACCTTTCACACTAGTAGATGATATTTCATGCGACGATTTACAACAAAGCACTGGTTTTCAATTTACAATGTTTTTTTTATTGTCAATTATTATATCACTGTCAGTCTGTGTCGCCAAGAAGATATATATATAAGAATTGTATTTTCATTGCATATTTGAGTGACTGTCAAATACAAGAAGGTGACCGCCATCTTTGCCAAAATACTACCTCTTACTTGCTTCCATGTAGATACTGTCTACTCATTAAACACTGCACTTTGCACACCAGAAGAAAAAGAACTTGCTGAAAACTAGAACAGACAAGTATATATATATATGTGTGTGTGTGAATTGCATAAAAGAAAAATACATCAGAGACGCTAGAATTGATGACATGGATGCGATCGACAGAATTAACAACTATAATCGTATCATTGACACGAACAGAAACATCACAGAATGATACCACAGTATCGACGACGATTTCAATGCGATTTTTGGGTCTAGAAAACTATGAACTCTTCTTAAAACTTCTTCGCATTTTTGTCCTGTCTATTTTATTAGAAGTAGTAAGTGATTCAGATATAGTCGATTTCATTATTCAACAAGTTAACTGACGAAATCGAACTAATATCAACATTTAATGAACTGTTCAGTGTACTATTTTATACAGAAGCATCGGCCACGAATTTTATAATAAAATGTTTCTTATATAAGATAGACAAGAACGTTACTAAATTTACATTAATGTTGACACAAAAAAAACATGGAAAAAGTATGCTTCAACGGGACTTGATTAAAAAACGTAAACAGGTGAATTTTGTTAAAAAGGAAAAGAAAAATATGAAGAATAACTTGAAGAAGTTTTGAAAGAGAAAGAAACTATTCATTTATTGTTTTTTTTCGCCTGAAATATTAATTTAACTTCATACTGAAACTCGAAGTAGGAATGATAATTGCAACTATTCTTACGCATTTTACCATGATTATTGTTAACATAATAGACACAAAATATCTTTCGACTTTTTATACCAATGTTAATGAGCAACAGCAATTTCATAATATTTGTAATATTTAAAACTGAGAGGAAAAAAAGAACAAATGTTTTATTCTATCATTCAACTATTTCAAAAGAAATTATTCAATGTGCTGCTTGTGAAAAAGCGTTCAAAGTCAAGGATCAACCGACTAGAGAACAAAAGTATTCATTAATGAGATGGGTAGAATTGGGTGTGACTGTACGTCTTCTTTTCCTGTACACTCATAACTATATTCATGTGGCACTCAAAGCAAACGTTTGTCTTAAAAATTTTCAAAACAGCACTTTTTGAAATGATTCGACAAACTACATCTCCAACTATTTAAATAAATAAGCAAAAAACTTGCTCTCAAACTTCCAGTTTCTGTTTCCTGAACGGTATGATGAAAGATCGCAGGAAGGAAAGATGTCACAACAAAAATTCCGAAAGAAAAATATCTAATGTGGAAAAGTAGAATTAGTAACGAGAGAGGTCACAAGAATAGAATGGTTGAAACATTTGTGTTTTCGATCCGAATGCAGATATAGTGGATGCATGATATTTGTGTAGATTATCAGCGTTACCCCTAAAATCATACCATGATTCACACATCCATACTCTGTCATTGAAAGAACTTATTTTGCTCAAAAATACCATTTATCACATCTAAGCGCTTTTTTGAAAGACGAATAGCAATAGAATGACTTTCAGAAACAATACCGAAATGGCTTTCATATGGATATGATACTGTTTCAATGACGAAATGCCATTTTTTGAATTATATAGGCAAATGGTATATTTGCTTCATTATTAGGAAACATAAATAAGAATAAGTTAAACGTTACGACAATATCAGTAACCGGGTGATAAACAGAAACATATTTATAAGAAAAGTTAAAATCATTTTTATTTAATATTATTAACAGTAAAGCGATGTTTGTAGCTAAGGTGTTCAACTAGATATCAACATTTTTTCTTTCTTCTTTTGAAATGAATTTGAGATACAAGAAGAACAATATGCGTTTTGAAAATTAAGTTTAGTAAGAAAAAATACTGAACTTGATGAGTTCTATCCTGTTATAGGTGAAACGTAGAGTCTAGATACCAAAAAGTCGAGTTGATGAGAAATTTTGTGTATAAAAGAACTTTAACTCAGTTGTCCGTCAGATGTCGCTAATAATGATTATTGATATAATATTCATTTTATTATTTTCAGATAAATTTAATTTAATAAAATGATTTCAATTATGAACAAGCGAAAATTTTTTAAACCAATTCTAAGATTGTTGATTTGTTATATGGTATGGTCCAATATAAACTGAGAAATAATTGATTAATAAATGACCTTCTATTTTGGCATATGGAGTCTAAACTTCGAGTATATTTACTAGTTGTTTTTCATTAAATATTGTATATCCATTTATATATGTTAACTGTCATACTGAATTCATTCGGTAATTCAACTATTTTTGTATGATATTCATCGCTTCTCTAATTATCATTGAACCGATGTTTTCAATGATAATCTGAAATAAAATATTTTCTTACACTTTGCTTATACGCACAATGTGCATGTTTTTACTTTCTTTTAGTCAACAAACTGTATAAAAACAAAGCTTTTTACCGTCTAAGATAGAAAAAATTAGGTTTTCATTTTTTCTTTAATCGTAATACTGATTTTATCATCTGAGATGTTTACAAAAAATGAATGAAAATAAACACAAAAGATACTACATCGATTTATGATTTTTTGAAACCGAATCAATTTTGATTTAGTTCGATTTGAAACAAAACCGATTCCATCTCTGATAAACATCAGTTTTCAGTGACAAACATAAGCTTTAATTTAATACTACATACAACTTTTAAAGATCTGAAATTAAAATATACGCGGATCCATTGTTACGAGGATTGTAAATGATTGTACACTAATGTAAACTACCAAATGTCCTCATAATTAACTGTAACCAACCCAAATCAACAAAAATACCATCAATATCTAATACCAGACTTCTTGAGCATGACAGCTATGAGTTATGACTTACCTATATACCTATACGTTTAGAATGATAAACTTTTTTCTATATTCTTATAGGTAAAATTCTAATATGTAAACCGTTACGGCTTAACTCATAGACCTCTATCGTACATCTAAAAGCGTTGGAACCATTAGTAGATAGAGTGTCGAATAATATGTTTGAGAACAGAAGCAAACAGCATGATTTCAATCAACCAAAATATTGTGTTCTATTGAAATAGAAAAGGTTGTTGCCATTATCAACTGTTTATAAATAACTATGATAGATAACAACGATGGTTATAGTCAACGAGACAGCCAAAAACAGTATTTTATTATGTCATTTCATACAGTTCGCGCACTCATAGATATCTGTAAATTAACGTTTGATAGGTGCAGTATTACGACCATATTTTATCGTGTAACACACTCTTGATAACGATCGTCTAATGGTCTGAAAATCCTAGTATAAAACCGCTTACGATCATTTTCCATAGAGTAAAATATGGTTATACGACTGTATCAACCAGACATCGTACAAAACATCTAAAGTAGCGGTTTACGAGCGTACTTATTTGACCTGTGAATCTGAGATCAACAGCTATTATTTATAGTCATTCTTTTTTAGTGGTCATAATGTACCGTTAAGCATCATTTACGATTGCTGTAAACACTGATTCGAAAAGCTTGTTATTTTTCGTCATAATTGATAGATATATGACAGTGAGGGATTGATCCAGGTAGATGTCTTCAGCCAAGTGTACGTAGTAAACTTTAGTAGTACTATTTGAAAACATACGATACATTAAAGATTCAGGTGAATTGATTTTCAATGCAAAGAAATTTTTTCTATTCGATCCACTATAACAAATCTTTATAGTAAAATATGTTTCTCAAGAAACCAACGAAACTTTCATTTATCATTAATATATACTTTTTGTTTTAGATGAAATTAAATTTCTATTTATCGATCTACTTACATTAGTTGGTTTTTGATATTCCAAATAAATAAATAATATACTATATATTGTAAAACATTATTTTTAAATAAATATCTATTCTTGTATTTATTTTCGTTAAATGAAAGCTTGATCATCGGTTATATGTTATGGTGTTTTTTTTTTTTTTTTTTCAGATATAAAAGATGACTTCTGCATTTACAGTGCGTAAAGGAATAACTCGTATACTTGAAGGAATTATGAAATATCGTCATGAATTAAGACCATTACTTTTAGAAGAATTTAAAAAAGTTGCACTTGGGCCTTCTGTAAGAATTTTTTCGTTTCAATTTTTTTTATTATAGAAAACGAAACTTTTCTTTTTTGTTTTAGCCTGAAGGACTTCTTTTAACATGTGTTGATACTCGTGTTGTCGCGTCTCGTTTAACGCAGGCTGTACCAGGTCAATTGTTTTTTGTTCGAAATCCCGGTAATGAACTTTTCTTTAAATTTAATTTCAATTATTTGTAATAAACATTATTTCTTTCGTTTTTTTGTTTTCTTTAAAGGTAATTTAGTTCCTCCTTATGAATATTATAATAATAATTCAGTCGTTGGTGGTGAATGTGCTGCATTAGAATTAGCTTGCTCAAGAAATAATGTACCGGTGATCGCTGTTTTTGGTCATTCAGATTGTAAAGCAATGAATTTATTATATAGAATTCGCAACGAAATTTCTACGCCATCTAATAGTCCACTTGAACAATGGCTTAAAGTTCATGCTCGAGGAACAGTTGAACAATTTAAAAAACTAGAATCTTCAGGAGATTACAAACGTAAACTTATATTTGCTAGTGCACAACATCATGAAGATGATTTTGAAGCATATATTGATCCGAAGGATGAATTCAAACATTCGGACAAATTATCTCAAGTATAAAAAAGTAAATTTTGATTTATTAAATAAAGAAATTCTTATTTTGTAGGTTAATACATTGGAACAATTGAAACATTTTTTATCATATCCATTTTTACGAGAACGTCTTAATCGAAAAGAATTACAAGTACATGCGTTATGGACCGATATATACAATGGAGAAGTATATATGTTCTCATTTGAAGAAAAATGTTTTGTCAAAATTGATGATAATACTTATCAAAAGCTCACACATGAATGTATCTAGTCTACTTATACGCTCACAAACAATACATTTACTTTTTGTTGTCTTTTATCTCAATATATTTATATATATATATATCTATCTATATATTTATTTATCAGTATTCATTTAGAAATAATAAAAGTTTAGTTTAGTTATATTATTTTTTTTCTGTTTTATTTTGATTATAGTCGTTTTTATAGTAATACTAAAAGGCATATTGTAAAATAACATTTTTAATCTCAACAATAAAACATTTATCGTGATGATACTATTAATCTCTTGCTTACTTAAGAATTACTAATTTCAAAAATACAAGCATGTATGTGTGCTGCTATGTTATTCTTGAGTTGATTATTGAAAATAAAACAACAAAAAAATTCGAAATATTTGAAAACAGAATTTGTATCGAAAAACAACAATGTTTGTTTCGTTCTGATTAATTATGCTTGATGCTTTAGTAGAAATGAAATGAACTCTTTTTTAATTATATTTTAAATGTATTGTGCCACTAGCGGATGTGAATATCTGTACCGCATCCTTTTTGCTATCTTTAGAAATCAAACGCAAAGTCGCTTTTCTTTTCTGCTCCATTTAAATTCATGAAGTCAATGAGTAGTAGCTAAATATAGATAGGTAAATAAGTGCATAAATAACATATATTTCCACTTGTAGATGCAATTATTATTTTTATGGATGATTATTATTAATGAATAGAAATTACGAATATATACTTTTAACGCAGAACGAGAATTCCTTAAATGAAGAAAACACAGAAAACGAAAACGAACAAAATTTAAAGTGGTTTCCAGATGGAGTGAGCATCTTTATCCTTCTACTAAAATCTATCGACTAAAATTAACCAATAAAAAAAGAGTAGCGTTATTATTTTTTTCAGAAATGCAAAATAATTGATGACATCGCTCAAGGTTATAGTTATACACTCAGTTAATACTTTGAAATATTTCAGCTTTTTATCATATAATATTTTAAAAGGTATGATTCATTCAAGTAATATTATTTGATTTTGGATGAGAAAAAAATACATATGATGATTTCGTCATTTGATTTGAAAAAGAAACAAAAACGCATATTTGATTTATAGATAGAATATATTCGATCAGTCATTTTTATAAAATAGTATTGCTTATCGAATCGTTCATATTGTGGACTAAAGTAGAGCATGCTTATCGATCATCAAATATTTCAACTGCCATCATTAAAATGTCTTTGCAACGTTGTATTCCAAAGTTCAGGAATAGGGTGAGAAACATCTGACTTTATTCTCATCGAGGTCTTTTTCTTTAATATATATATTCAAATCATTTTTATGCTTTTGATTGATATAAATTATTTTATTTTTCGTGACATAGTTACTGCGTTGGAGGCGAAGGATGCGAAGAATTAGATCCTCTTTAATATTTATTGTTCTTATAATTCTTGTTGTAATAATAACAACTACGTCTGCTCGTAAATATTTATCAAAACGACAACAACCAATACTAACAGATCAACGTATTGATTGTTTTCCTGAAGCTGAATCACGTTTTTCAGGTTATTCAAAAGAATCATGTTTAGCTAGAAATTGTTTATTTGATGATGGAGCTGGTCCTGGTGTTATGCAATGCTATTTATCACCAAATTATGGTTATACATTACAAGGATCTGCTGAACAAATAAATAATGGTTTAAGATTAAAATTAAAACGAAATCCAACAGTAGCTAGTATGTTTCAACAACCTATTGAAAATGTTTTACTTGAAGTTCAACATTATACAGATGATATTATCAGATTTAAATTATATGATGCTGACAACAAACGATATGAAGTAAGAAGAATATTTATCTATGAGGCGAAAAGTCTTACGAATGAACATATTCAACTGTTGGACAACGTTCAATCTCACTTTTTGACTATGAGTAGGGCTAAGTGAAGTTCAGAAAAAACTTAGGATGATTTTAGATGCGAGTATCAGGAAAAAGAAGATACACCTACATCCAGGTCGAATGATAACTGACATCCTTGTTACCGAGTCAGAGTTCATAGAGTACGTTTTCATAGCAATCCGAGACAAGGAATTTCTTTGCAACGAAAAAAAGACACTAACTAAAATTAACAATAAGACTAAAATGATTCTGAAACATAACAAAGCCTTCTTTAAAATTAAAATGATTGTATAATATATTTTTCAATTTTTGCACATATAAATGATAATATGATAGATATTAAAGATGATGGCTAGTTATCTATTGATTTTTCACAATTATCATAAGATCAATACAAAAGCATGAACTGTAACTTTCGTCAATGATCAGTATCAGGATTTCTGAAATGATTGAGTTATACTATAATGCATTAGATCTTTCGGTAGATATAACAAATGTATAAAACAGACTTATTTATAAGTTAAATCAATAGTAAGCAAAATAATAATAATAAATGATGAAAAACAGAAAATAAATACGAACGAACATCAACAAGAAAAATTGAAAAAGAATACTAACCAAAATAATAATAATAAAAACAAATCTCTGTTCGAAATGACTTCAAAGAGGTTGTACTTTACAGCTTTTTTCGTTCTTAACAAGCAACAAGTAATAATTCAAATAATTGTTTAGACACAGAATTTTATGCTCATTCACTGTCCATACATTTAACAGTTTTGTTGTGATCTAAGATTGCTTCACTATAAACAAACATTTGTACGAAGTCAAAAATGGAGTTGATACATGTTTCTACTTTTATTGACTGTTATTTACAGGAAAAAGTTAATATTAGGATTTTTCCGTTATTGACTCAAAGTTAAACAATCTTAGTTGAGAAAAATATTGTTAAATATGTATGTTGAAAGAGTATTAAATTCTATATATGTATAATTAAATATATATTGTACACTTAGACGTTCGCAGTATAGCTTAAAGAAATTTCTTAGATGATTTTAATTGATTTAGGTACCAATACCATTGTCATCTGCCTCCGATCAAGTATCTTCACCACAATATAAATTTAGCTATTCGTCGGATAGTTCACGTGATAATATTCTTTCATTTTCAATAAAACGTCGAATTGATAATGCAGTTTTATTTGATACATCACTTGGCGGTCTTGTTTTGAACAATCAATTTCTTCAAATAGTTACTCGACTTCAATCATCACATGTTTATGGTTTTGGCGAAAATAATCATGACACACTTAAACATAATGTTCAAGAGAAAAAATCTTGGGCAATATTTGCTCGTGATCAAGGTTTGTTATTTAGAAAAAAAAAACGAATCATGTTATATCTACGTATAGATGTGAGTCTTCTATTCGTTCTAATCTTGACACCCATATCCAAAATTTACAAATAATCATGTGTTCTCACTGATAGTATCTTTCATTCTATTAATTAATCAGTAGTTTATTGGTCAATGCTAATTGAATTAATATATTGATCAATCTGATCTGGTTGATCTTGTCGAACCAGTTTTTACTAAGTGCTCTATCTATTATAAGAAGAACCTATAGAGAGATTAGAAATTTTCTATTTCGTAGTTTTGTAAGAATGCTGAAAAACATCTTTTGTTTTTTGTTTTTTAGGAACAAATTGGGATACAAATTCAAATCATTATGGTTCTCATCCATTTTATCTTGTTATGGAACAATTAATGAATTCTAATGGATCTCCATCTGGTCGTATGCATGGTGTTCTTTTACTTAATTCAAATGCTATGGATTATGCATTTGAAAAAACACCTTCATTAACTATTCGAACCATTGGTGGTATCTTAGATTTTTTTGTTTTTCTTGGTCCAACACCAGAACAAGTTGTTCAACAGTATACGTGGCTTGTTGGTCGTTCAATATTACCACCATATTGGTCATTTGGTTTTCAACTTTCACGTTGGGCATATTCAAATTTAACTCATATGAAAAATATTGTTAAACGAAATCGAGATGCTGGTATTCCACTTGATGTTCAATATGCTGATATTGATTATATGGAGGCTGCAAAAGATTTTACAATTGATCCAATAAATTTTAAAGGTTTAAAAGAATATTTTGCTCAATTAAATAGTGAAGGTGTACGAACAATTATTATCTTGGATCCGGGTACAATTGATGATCAAACCAATTATACACCAACTATTGAAGGCATGAGAGAAGATGTTTTTATTAAATCGGAAGATGGTCAAACAGTATTGAAAGGTTCATGTTGGCCAGGTGATGTCTTTTTTCCAGGTTAGTAAATTCTTCTTTTTTCTATAGAATATCAAAAAAAAGAAAACCTTGATTTTTGAGTATAGATTTTTTTACTCAACGAGCACAAAATTGGTGGTCAAGATTAATTAAAGATTTTCATCGTGCTAATTTATCGTTTGATGGACTTTGGATTGATATGAATGAACCCGGTAATTATTAATTATAATTTATTCATTGCTTATTAATTTTTGAATCAATTGTTTAGCTTTATTTGATACGAATGAACAAATTCCATGGAATTGGATGGATACAGGTAGTAATTATACATTGAAATGTAGTTCAAATCAATGGGATGATCCACCGTATCGTACCAAAGCTGCATATCGTTGGGATCAAAAAATTGAACGACCTGGTCGTTTATCAGATCGTACTTTATGTATGACAGCAGTGCAAGGTGAAATTGATTCAGAAACAAATAAACCAAAATATCGTCATTATGATGTTCATAAGTAACAGAAATTAATTTGATTAAAAAAAAATTTTAAATTATTATTTAATTAATTTAATTTTAGTTTATATGGATGGAGTCAAACAAAACCAACATTAGATGTTATGCGAGAAATAACTGGTAAACGAAGTTTAGTTTTACCACGTTCGACATTTGTTGGTTCTGGTCAATGGTCTGGTCATTGGCTTGGAGATAATGAAGCAACATGGCATGAAATGAAAAGATCTTTAATTGGTATGGTAGAATTTAATTGGTTTGGTATACCATTTAATGGTGCAGATATTTGTGGATTTGATAAAACACCTTCAGAAGAAATGTGTATTCGGTAAAGAAAATATTTTTTATTTTTTATTTTTATTTTTATTTTAAATCATATTTATTTTTATAGTTGGATGCAAGTCGGAGCTTTTTATCCATATTCTCGAAATGTAAGTTTTTGTTTTTTCATACGTGTTTTTATTTCTCTTAATTTAAATAAATTATTAATAAATCTAGCATAATATATGGAAAACACCTGATCAAGATCCAGCTGCTTGGTCATCATCAGCTGTTTCAATTATGGTTGCTACACTTCGTATTCGTTATACATTACTTCCATATTATTATACATTATTTTATAAAGCACATACAAAAGGTTCAACAGTAATTCGACCATTATTTCATGAATATCCGACAGATAAAGCAACATTGGATTTATATCTACAATTTCTTATTGGACCTCATATAATGATAGCTCCAGTTACAGATGATGGTGCAAGACAAGTTCAAGTTTATATTCCATCTTCACATTGGTATAATTATTATTCAGGTATAAGAATTTTATCTCAAAAACAATTTATTACATTATCAGCACCATTAAATACAATCCCAATTTTATTACGAGGTGGAGCAATTATTCCAACACAAGAATTTGCTAATAATACGAAATATTCTAGGTAAATTATCAAAGATCTTTTTTTAATTTTTAATTTAATCATAATTTTCTTTTAAAAGAGGAAAACCATTTGGTTTAACAATTGTTTTAAATAGTAATGGTAATGCTGAAGGAGATCTTTTTTATGATGATGGTGAGTCTATTGATTCTATTGGATCAAAATCATATTATTATGCAACATATAAATGGTCATCAATTGACAATCGATTAATAATAAGTGTTGTTGAAAATAATTATCCACAAATGTCAAATTTAATATTAAATACATTAACTATTTATGGATTAGATAATACTCCAACTACATTTAATGTTAATGATAAACAATTTCAAGCAAAAGTAAGACCAAATACACAAATTGTTGATGTCATTGGTTTAGGTTTACCTATGAGTCAAAGTCATACATTAACATGGACTACAACAGGAACATCAATTATTGAACCACCACCAGCTGTTCTAACTGAACCTAAATATAGAGTAGATTGTTATCCAGATCCAGGTAAATAAAATACTTATGTAACATACAGTTTTTAGTATGTCTGGAATCTTTTGACATCTCGTAGTTTAACTCATCAGTAAAAACGAACTGTCGAGACATGCATATATATGCAGATAATAACTACAAAAATAAAACATCAAGTTGAAATAATATTTGTTTAGAGGTATGCAAGACAAAATATTTACAGTCTATCGAGACTAGAGTGGATACTTTTTTTTAACTTGTTAATCATGACAATTTAAAGTATATATATTCACGGCACTCCCCCTTCGTGTGCCCGGATTTCTCCAAGACGGCTCAATCCAAAGTCCTGAAACTTTCAGGATATTTAGATCTTCACCAGTATAGCAAAAATCTCCTTTTCCCGCAAACAGCCATAATTTATTTTTTATAGCTGAAATCGTGTTTTTTTTTGCTTAGGGCAAATTTTGTGAGATCTATTAAAAACCACTCAGAAGATTATTTTATGACAAAAATATATACGCCTTGATTTTATGTTAGTTGTCACACAAAAAAACTCACCTCAATTAATCGAAGCATCTAAGAGAGAAAGAGAAAAAACTTCAATTTTTTTTGTTCAAAAACTGAATTTTGAAAAAAATGCGAAACCTTGTACACTTTTTGCCAAATAAACAATTCGATCATCTTTCATACGATATTTGTTCTATTTTGAGATGCTGAAAGTATTGCTTGTGAAGCTCGTGGATGTAATTGGAATGTAGCAAGTGAATCTGGTTATCCTTCTTGTTATGTACCAAAAGAAAAAGGTGGATATGGTCAAAATGATTCACCAATACAATTAACAGATGCTGTTACACATTATTCATTATCACGTTTATCAACAAAACGTCTTCATAATCAAGTAAATCCAAATAATCGTATTAATTTGAATGAATCAATATCAAATGTAAAACAACTTGTAATAACTCGATCAAATGAATTTTCAATATATGGTGAAGATATTGATCATTTAAATGTACAAGTTAGTGCATCAGGTACTGATATGCTACGTTTAACAATTCGTGATGCTGATAAACAACGTTATGAAGTTCCTGTACCTATTCGATGGCAAGCAACATTACCACCATCATCTGTTAAGGCTAAAATTAAATTTGAAATGACAAAAACAACAAATGGACAAGTTGGTTTTCGTGTAAAACGTACAAATACACAATCAATTATATTTGATACATCATATTTTGCTGAAGGTTTTATTTATGATGATAAATATATTCAATTTATAACAACAATTCCAACAAGAAATGTTTATGGTTTTGGTGAAAATACTCATCCAACATTTCGACATATACTTAAAGATTCACCTCGTTATGGAATATTTGCTCGTGATCAACCACCACAAGGAAAAAATGAAAATTTATATGGTACACAACCATTTTATATTGGTATTGAAGAAGATGGACAAACATTTGGTGTTTTAATATTTAATTCAAATGCACAAGATTATAAATTAGATGAATTTGAAGATAATCAATCAATGCTTACATATAGAACACTTGGAGGTATTTTAGATATTATATTTTTTGCTGGACCACGTCCCGAAGATGTTATTCGACAATATCAAACTGTTATTGGTACTCCTTATATGCCACCATATTGGTCATTAGGTTTTCAACTTTGTCGTTATGGTTATGATACACTTGAAAATATGCGAGCAGCTATGCAAAGAACTTTAGATGGAAATATTCCACTTGATGTTATGTAAGTTATTTTTTTTTTTTCTTTTTTCCTTCATCTCTTGATTTAGGTATGGTGATATTGATTATTTTCGAAAACAACTTGATTTTACTTGGGATCCAATTCGTTTTAATGGTTTACCAGAATATGTTAATTGGTTACATACACAAGGAATGAGATTTATTACAATTCTTGATCCAGCTATTGATTCTGAAGAACCAAATTATGATGTTTTTACAGAAGGACAAAGAGATGATATTTGGGTTAAATGGCCTCAAAATAAAAATGTTCAATTTAATGAAACTAAAAATAGAAATATGGTTGGATATGTTTGGCCTATTGGTGAGTTTATATATTTAAACGAAATAAAGATTAAATACGAAATTATCATTCTGTGCAAAATTTATTTGATTGATCTGATAAGAAATGAAAACTAGATTATCTTTTATGATAGGATCACATCGAAAGTAGAAACTTGTATTGTATCAATATTTCGTTTTATTTATAATAGTACAACAAAAAAAAGTTTAACAACAAAGTATTTTTTTTAATTTTGTTTTTCGATAATGTAAAGCACCTTGCTCAAATGTAGATAATGATTTTAACTCTAGTATTATCAAGTCTATTTTAGATATTCATACGAGTGTGGGCGTGACTATCAGCTACTCTTCACACCGACACGCTTTTTACTAGGCGTCTTTAAATTTAAAATCATGAAAAATGTTAAATAATTTTTGGAACTGAAAAATATCAAGATATTTTTGTTAAATTCAGATAAAAAATTATTCTTGTGACGCTCATTTATTCTATGAAGATAAGAACATGTACACTTTTATAAATATATAAATTAAAGTCTTGTTAGATATCAATATATTGTCCAATAATTAATAATTTGATATCATATTGTTGTAAAAGAAATATCGATCTATACATAATACAATATCGAAAAATATCTGATTATTATTTTATTTATTTTAGGTAAGACAGTATTTCCCGATTATTTCTATCCTCCAGCTAAAGAATGGTGGAAAAATCAAGTATTGAATTATTATAATAAACTTAAATTTGATGGTTTATGGATTGATATGAAGTAAAAAAAAGCAGCACATATTTTTTTTATCGTTAATTCATTATTTTTGTTTTCACTTATCAATTTTAGTGAACCAGCCAATTTTGATACAAATAAATTACAACCATGGAATTGGCCTCATTCTACACCATGGAATCTTCATTGTCCACTTGATGATCCTTTAGAATCTCCACGATATAAAACTGCTATATATGGTGAATATTTATCAGACAAAACTCTTTGTATGATTGGTGAACAAAGTGATGGTCGAGGAAAAATTTATAAACAATATGATGTACATAATTTATATGGATGGTCAGAAACAGTTGCAACATTACCAGCAGCTCGTGCAACAGAAAATAAACGTTCATTAGTTATAAGTCGTTCAACATTTCCAACATCAGGTTCATATGCTGGTCATTGGTTAGGTGATAATACAGCAGCATGGTCACATTTAAAATATAATATTATTGGAATGCTTGAATTTAATTTATTTGGTATACCATATGTTGGTGCTGATATTTGTGGTTTTGAAGGTAATACAACTGAAGAAATGTGTCAACGTTGGATGCAATTAGGTGCATTTAATCCATTCTTTCGTAATCATAATGGTTTAAGATATGCTCATCAAGATCCTGGAAATTTTCCACCAGCTATTGTTCAATCAAATCGTCGTGTTGTTGAAACACGTTATACATTAATTCCATACTTATATACACTTTTTCATCGTGCACATATTTCGGGTGGAACTATTGTTCGTTCAATGGCACATGAATTTTCAACTGATCCATCATGTTGGTCATTAGATGAACAATTTTTATGGGGTTCATATTTATTAATAGCTCCAGTTATTTATCAAGGTCATACAACAAAAGATGTTTATTTACCAATAAATGAACGATGGTTTAATTATTATACAGGTATTGAAATAAAAACACTTGGTACAATAACTGACCAAGCACCAAGAGATTATCTTCCATTATATTTACGTGGTGGTTCAATTATACCTCATCAACAGTCAGCTATGAATACTGTTTTATCACGTAGAAAACCATTTTATTTATATATTGCTCTTGATAAAAACCAAAGAGCACAAGGTGATTTGTTTTGGGATGATGGAGAATCAATTAATACATATGAAACATCACATTATAATTATTTTATATTTAATTATGATGCACAACGTTTAACAATTGAACCATGGACATTTAAATATCCAGATATGGATAATAAATTAGAAGAAATTTCTATATTTGGTATGACACAACAACCAACAAGAATTATTTTGAATGGACAAGATTTATCAAGAGATAAATGGACATTTGATACAAATACAAATGTTCTTAAAATGCTAACATTAGCTATAAACTTATCTAAAACACATAAATTTATTTTTGTTTAATTTGTTTTTCCATTATTGTTATATGGTGTTTGATGTTATATTTATTTCATTATGGTGCTAATTTTTTTTACAAATAATAAAAGCAAGATAGATCTCATTCTATACAAATAAAAAATAATTTTTTGTTTAAAATTTATAATTCAATATTAAATTGTATTTATTATTTTACAAAGGCGACTATAAGGATTTGACCCCGGAACGTGACATATGTAGGTTTGTAGAGAAAGAGTTTCTCTATTCAATGGTATACTTATTATGAAATTCTGTTGCGCACCATGAAAGAGAAGTAAACTAAAAAGGAGAGATTTGACAGTTTTTATGGTATTCCTTCTGTACCAAAATCAATATAGCACACAAACAAGTCAGAACCTACTCCAATCATTAGCTTATCGTTCGACCGCCCACACTGTTTATCTTTCACATTCCATGTAACTCTTGTTGATATGCAAGTTATGATGTAAAATATAATAATTTGAAAAAGAAATTCCGCATATTCTTCGTCATGCTACGAAAAACAATATTTACAGTTTCACAATTGGCATTCTGAAATACATTTCAAATACTAAGAATTGTAGAGAATTTTTACTCTACAAAATGATATGTAGAATGGTCCTGTAAGAGCTTGTATCAAACTTATAAATATTTTACAAGGTATGATAATTTTAAAATCGTTCCTGTCACATATTGATAAGGGAAACGGACAGTTGCTCCCATGGACAGTTGCGCGCGGACATTTGCTCGCTCGGACACTTACGCGCTAGGACTATTGCTCGTTAGAACATTTGATCGTTAGGACAGCTGCTCACTCGGACACTTACTCGCTGTACAAGCTATTACAAGAAATGTGAATAAAATAACGAAACAGACACTAATAAAGCAAATTAATATTTGATTGAAGAATGATCATCGACAGAAACAAATTGGCATAATTGTTATGATATTTCTTTCAGGGCGTGGGTGAGGATGCGTGTGTCGGTGAATTGAGTAGCCACACCTCACCCACACCCCACACCCACACCCACACCTTTTCTTTACATATGATTTATAATTCTTTGATAATTGTTGTTAAATTTTTGTTGTAATATTGTTCAAATTTTGTTTGCTGTGCTCTGTTTAATGTTCCATAATATTATCAATATTGTTTATTTTTTCTTCGGATCACATATTCTCTCTAATTTATACTTTGCGAGTAAGTGTCCGAGCGAGCAAATGTCCGCGCGCAACTGTCCATGCGAGCAACTGTCCTAGACCCATTGATAAGACGCTTTTTGAATGAAAAGAAACGCAGATAGTTCAGAACGGTTGTCTGAAGTATAACGCTCGAGTAAGGCAGGCGTAGTGGATGAGCTCTCAATTTATTCTAAATCATTGCTAGATATAGATACCATACAAGAAATATATGAATTACATGTATAAACATAGAAATAATTCTTGCCAATATTCTAGAACTGCATGGATTTTTACAAGCTGGTCCGGAAACATTCTTCTCTATTTTTTATGTTACTTTGAATATTAGATAATAAGTTCGTAATATCCTCGAAAAAGCCATACAGGTCTAGAATGTTCAAGAAAAGTTTTCTTTTTTTATTATATACATACTCTTGTATTCCTATAATGATATTCATATATGCCGATAAATGTTGTTATAACGACGAAGAATATATGGAATTTCTTTTTCAAATTATTATAATTTACATCATAACTTGCATATCAAAAAGAGTTATATAGAATGTAAAAAATAAACAGTGCGGGCAGTCGAACGATAAGCTAATGATTAGAGTAGGTTCTGGCTTGTTTCTGTGCTATATTGATTTTGGTACAGAAGGAATACCCTAAAAACTGTCAAATCTATCCTTTTTAATTTACTTTTCTTTCATGGTACGCAACAGAGTTTCATAATAAGTATACCACTGAATAGAGAAACTCTTTCTCTACAAACCTACATATGTCCTGTTCTGGGGTCAAATTTTACTGTGAAACTTATAGTCGCCTTTAGATGGGTTCATTCAGGGCATTCACATAATGTGTCATGATAAGTATGCTTTCACTCTCGTGTTGCATTGATATGTGGTTTTTGGGGACTTGCTCAAATAAATTATTGAGATTCAGCATTTTATCCAAGATTTTTAGGTATGCTAAATCTCAACTTCGGAGCATGGGATCCAGATGAAACTTATTGAGGATGATATTGGACCCAAATGATGAATTTTTTTATCAAAACAAAAATTTTCGATCGAGGTTTACGAAAAACAAAATTATTTTTCTTGGCCCCTCGGATCGATTGTTTTAACTTTTTGTAGTACTTTGTATTTTAGGATTTAATCGTAATCTACATCCAATTTCATCGACAGATTTAAAATTCGACATAAAAATATGCATTCGTTCAGCTGTTATAATGTTTTGAATTGTGAAATTTAAAATCTGTCGATGAAATTGGATGTAGATTACGATTAAATCCTAAAATGGGTCTATGACAGTTGCTCGCATGGACAGTTGCGCGCGGACATTTGCTCGCTCAGACACTTACTCGCAAAGTATAAATTAGAGAGAATATGTGATCCGAAGAAAAAATAAACAATATTGATAATATTATGAAATATTAAACAGAGCACAGCAAACAAAATTTGAACAATATTACAACAAAAATTTAACAACAATTATCAAAGAATTATAAATAATATGTAATGAAAGGGTGTGGGTGTGGGTGGGGGTGGGGTGTGGCTACTCGATTCACCGACACACGCATCCACACCCACACCCAGCCACACCCCCACCCCACACCCACACCCANAAAAAGTTCACTTTTGAACGAGAAGGCGGTACATTATCAAATGTTCTGTAATAGAGATATAGAGAAAAGAATAAATAAAAGAATAGATAAATGAAGGAATTGGGGAAGAAGGGAACAGAGAAATAGTGGTGGAATGGGGAAGGAATATAGGAATAGTGGAATAGCGGAACGGTGGAATAAAGGAATGAAGGAACGACGACTGACCGACCGGAATATATTTTGAAGCGCTCCCTTAAGAAATCAGAATACTCTATAAACGATAGTTATCACATCAGGTGTGCTCATGTACACACAAATAGTTGGAATAAAGGCGTTACGTCTAAATGCGTTGCAGTGCTTGAAAAATTACCAGAAGATATGAGTAAAATCCAAATGAGTTTGCAAATATTCTTTTGTATTCATCAAAATTTCTTTATTAGACCTTTCTCTTTACTGACTAAATTATTGTATACAAGTACCTGATTTTTTTCTTTATCCTATATACATTAATCAGTATTCAGATATTTTTTGATTATTTTACACATATGTGCCATGCAAAATGTTATTTCATTGAGAGTAATTATAAATAGCTTACCTGAAGTATTTGATGGCTTTGGAGCTAGTTGCATTTCATTCATAGCTGATGCTAATGGTTGATCGTTGTTCTCATCAAGTTCAACTAAATGTACTAGAACTGAACCATTCGATTGCTTGAAAACATCGCTCTTTACGCGAAATTGTGAACCCATTCGTAAAATGACTTCATCTTCATTTTTGTATTCTGTATAGCCAGAAATTCTTTTTCCTTTAACAGCTTCAATTAAAAACAGAGTTGCATTTTTACTGTTGTCAATGAAACTTTCAATAATTTTGACTGATGATGAACATGAATTAATACTCCACCACGTCACAATTTTGTTTTTGGTGAAGTGCTTGCCAATATCAAGAGGTACACCTCTCCATACCATCTCTTTAACAGTAGGTAACTTATCCAATGCTGTATCAAATAATTTTAAGTATGGAAACCATATTTTTAGTGCTTGCCGATTTTCGGATCGTAATGCTTTATTCAATACACGATATAAAGTAGTATCACCCAATTCCATTGTATAGATATAAACTGCAGCTGATTGATCATATGTTAGTCCATGTTCTGACGGAAAATGACAACGTCGTTTAGCTATGTTTATAAAACGAGGTAGTTCATCAATATGAGGTTCAATAGGTTTTAGTGCTTTTTCAATTGAAACAAGTTTTTCAGCATGATAACCATAAATAGATGAAAGTTTTTTAAACGAAACCTCGATATCACAAAAACGATTCATCACGTATGTTTTTTATTTTCTGTTGAACATTGATGAAAGTACGATTGCTACGATTTCGAAGTAATTGATTAAAATACTTTTGACTTGTTGTTCTATATAACATTATTTAAAAAAATTTTTGTTACTAGTACTTTTTCTTTCTATATAATAATAGAAAAATGAATCATTTCTTTTTTTTTCTAATAGTTTGTTTATGACACTGACAAGAAGGTGTGGGTATGAGCATTGCATGTTTCTGTGTCGGAGGATATAGGGTTAGATGTGTTAGTGCGATAGTGGTGGCATGGAATCTGTTGGGTGTAGCGTCTTGACGTGTGAGTATGTGGGATACAAATGAGTTGATTTGAGTGTGCCTGTGTATACGAATGAAGGCTTTTCTTTGCGCATATGTCCATAAGACAGCTAAAGCCATCCTTCTGAGGCTAATTGCATTTCTTTTAACTTATTTATTTGAGATGCGAAAGCTTCCACGGTCATCCAGTAGATGGATCAGAACTCTGAAGCTTTTCTGAGTCGTTGACGCCTTGATCAGTTGCCAGAAATTTTTGCTGTTTCTCTTCGCGGTGTTTTCAGAGATCACTCGAAGGCCTTGGTTGATACTCTGAAGTTTTGTGTAGCTGCTTCGAGATAGAGCTGACTTTTGAAGCTTTTTGCTTTTCCTCTCAACAGTTCCTCTGACATCGAAAACCATTTCCTGTCTCCTAGAGATGTAAGTCACCATTGTGAAATTTTTCTCAAGCACATAACACATTGATCGGTTCTCTGGAATAACTGCATCGTTTCTAAAACATTTCTGTGTGCTAAAATAGCTGTCGCTCTTACTTATAGACATTCCACGAATGCTGAAGGTTTTACTATTACACCCATAAATAGTGGGCCTTTAAAGCTTTTTGCTCTTTCTTTCAGAACTTCTTCTGTGATCGTGAAGTTTTCATCATCATTCACAGGCATTTCTTGAAGTCCGAAGCCTTTTGCTGACACTTTTACATATGGTGCGGTTCGTAAGCTTTTTAATCTTCCCTTCACCAATTTCTCTGTGATTGTAATGTTTTTTTTCTGTTGCCCAAACTCGTTCAGTGGATATGTTGTAGATTTTTGCGACTTCACTCAGGCATTTATCTTTGTTTCAAAAGTTCCTAGTGCCTCTAAATTAGATCCGTTGATAGTTTGAAGGTTACTGGAACTACTTCAAGACACAGATAGGTTCTCCAAGGTTCTTTTACCTTGGCAACACGTTTTTCTGTTGCTGAAAAATTTTCAATGTTACGGAGATATACTGATGGCTAGCTTGACAATTTTCGTGATGCCTTCTAGAATATTGCCGGATGTGTGAATTCAGTGTAATATGATAATCTTCATGCGCACTCAGTCTAATGGGGATGAGTCGCTTGCAGCTTCTTGACTTTCTTCAGATGTGCAATATCACGGTGTCTAATGCCATTTGCACTGACCTAGATACACTGATAGATGAGCTGAGTATTTTCACGGAGTCATCTTATGTATCCCTATGTGGGTTTAATTATATTGATGTTATTCTTATTATTTTCTGTGTCACTTGAAACTTTTCGTTGAGATCTTGATAAATTGCTCGATGATCCTGACGTTTTCAGCACCGTTCTGACAAATTGATGGAAGGGCCCAAGCACTTCACACTAACTTTTAATCCCAATCATTTAGCCTAATGTATCTCTATCTGAGGTTCGCTCATAGTTGTTCAGAACGAATTTGTTTTGTCAACAGTTTGACGAATCGCTCCGTGGCTCAAAGTGGCTTGCTCTTGACGTTCCACACTTCTATTACTGGTGAAGGCTGTTCATCTAACTCTGTTAAATCAGTAAGTAAATCGAAGCTTCTGTCCTCATTGTTGTGGATCTCGATATTATTGGAAGCTTTTCGTCTTTATTGTCACGTATCGATCTCTGACAGACAGGTTCTGACCTTCATCTGTGCAGATTGGTTTGCGACCAGTAGCATTTCCGCTATTACTCTTACCTACACCCAAAATTTACTATTGTGTTCGTGTCCTTTTTTATGCGTAGTATCAATAAATTCGAAATAATATTATACACGTTTTCGTTTCTTGTCTCTTCGATAACTGAAATTGCTGAATAAAGTAGGCGAAAAAAAAGAGGCAGAAAAAATCATGTGACACATAAACAACATTATAGAACTGAGATGAATCAAAAGATCAAAGAAATATGAAATAGCTGCGAAAAACTGAATGGATGCAACTGATAACTGACATACATTGAAAAATAGATCGACCGAAATAAAGTCAGTCATAGGTTTCAATGTTATATCTGTTTCAATCGATTCCAATATTCGTAGCCTCTTGGCGGTAAGTGTATAACATTCAAAATAATTTCTTTTGCATTTCGAACTTTCTTAATAATTTACTCACTATGGCCAAGTAATTGAAGCTGAAATGTTCTGAGATAAGCTAATAATATGTTGTGACTGATAACTTTTTTTTTCACCTTGCACCGTTAGCTTTTTTTTCGAACGAGCAGTATTTTACTTTTACAGCATGTTAAACCTTTATATTCTGTTGCTGCCTGTTTGTTTGCCTCCTCTTTTTGCATTTTTCTAAAACTCTTATCAAATAAGCACTTCATAAGAAGGACTTCAAATAGCCGTAATAAAACATGCACCACAAGAGAAGACGATAAGAGAAGAAAAAGAAGAAACAAAACTCATACTGGTTCGATGACTTCATTTCATACGGAGCACACAGATCGATATTTATTTCTGTATGATTTAAAATGGTAAGAAGCATTCAAAAATAGACAGTAACTAGTCAGGTGACATTTCAGTGCATCTCTATTCGATGACTCGATTACTGATAGTTAACAGATCACAACTGTTGTAAAAAGATTCTTAACAATCAAATAGAAGTAAACAACCTATGATCTAAGTTGAGGGCGTGGGTGTGGGGTGAAGGTTGCGGCTGGGACTGGATCTTCTCTCCATTCACATCCACACTCACACCCTCATTATAATACAATTTCTTTTCGGTTATTTTATTTTCTTGTTCGAAAAAAAAACCAAATACTATTTAATTACAATTTCTTTATTTTACTGAGTCCAGGTTGTTTTTGTACCTTGGGAGATCATGATGATTTGGTGGTAATGAACGTTGTGTAATATTTACAGCACGTTTATAATATGAACGTGCTTGCGAGTATTCGCTCATATTCTCATACGCCACAGCGATGTTATTATAGGAACCAGCCAAATGAGGATGATTTGGAGGAAGCGATTGTTGTTGAATTTCAAGGGACTTTTTGCAATACGAAAGCGCATTCGAATATTCACCCATGTTGTTATACACTATACCGATGTTGTTGTAGGATACAGCCAAATTAGGATGATTTGAAGGCTAAGTCTTTTTGTTGATTTCAAGTGATTGTTCACAGAATGTTATTGCCTCTTTATATTCCGCTTGATCAAATTTGACGCATCCAAATTGACCGTAAATAGGTGATTTTTCACTTTCATCAGTTGTTTGTGCAAGCAGAACTTCATAAACTTGTTGAGCCTTCTCCGACTGACTCATTTTAAGTAATAATAGACCCAATCGAAACCATCCTCTTGATTCTTGAGTTTCTTCTCATATGAGATCAGTTAGCATACGAAGATCTTTGTCGTTGTCATCAATCAATATCAAATCCACTTGAAAGAGGCGAGGATTTTCACCCGTTGGTTTAATATCACAGGTGCGAAGCACTGTGTGCATGGAAAAAAAGAACTTCATTTTCTTCAGAAAAATAGCTGATATCATTAATTGAGGCGAATGGGGTGGTCGATTTAGAATGATCAATCGTCATAACAAAGAAAACTCTGACTAAATCGGGATTGTTCTGGTTGCTTTCAGCAAAGAATAGAAAGACATTACGATCTTTGCTGGTCGATAAAAAGTTGTTAAATGACAGAAGACCACCTTTGGTAATGTTCAGTTGATCAAAGTCTCGTCTGGGCAAGCCTTGCCCACGATAAACCGTCCATATTTTTTCGGGATAATTTTCATGAAATTGTTCTGAATGAAGTTGTTCAATGTGACGATAAAGATCACTGATAAAGAAGCCCATTGGCGTTCATATTGTTGCGCTGCTCGCTCGAGAGCGTTACAGGTCAGTGAGATTTCAGCGAGTACACCGTTTATCTTGAACCATTCTTTTGTCCATTGTTCACATATTGTTTTGTTTTCGGAAAAAAATGAAGATAGCATCAATTTGTGCGATGTCATAAATTAAAGGAACAGTATTGTGGCATAATGTACCAGAAATTATCATGAAAACGTTTTCGTTGTAGATGTCTGTAAGAAAATCGATACATTGATCAGCATCAGTGAACGTATTTATGATGTTGACAATACGTCGTAGTTAAGTGATGGTATTTTGGCAGTCAACATTCTCTTCATCAATGTTGTTATCCAACCAGATCAGGAGAACATTTTGTACCATTTGAGTGTTGATTTATCGCTGTCTAACTACACCTTTTGAGGAAACAGATGCTTGCTCTGTTTTTTCTGTGCCACCAGATTTTTCAGTTGCTGATTGTATCTTGCTCATGTTTAGCATGGATGCTATCAAGTTGAATTGATTGAAAAAATGCTAATAAATGAATGAACAGTGGGCATCCTTTGATAGAGCATCTACGTCCTGTCTAGATTTTTCTCTCTGCATTGTTCGTACTTTTTCTCTTGTTATTAAAGGAGACCACCTTTTTTTCACTATTGAATATTTTGTTATGAAAAACAATATGAGACATCAACATCGATATACGTTAGTGAAGAACGAAGAACGATAAAAAATGATGAAGCGTTATTATGGTTGACAATAAATGACACAGTCCGCGAAACAGAATAACTCTTTTTTGACAGAGACAGAAGGTTTGAAGGATTTTTTTGTTCTGTTACAAACCATGTTTATGTTGGAGAATCGAAAGTTAGAATTGCTTTTACTACGGAATACATTATGAATTGCACAAATCGACAACATAATACTAGTTGAACAGTAAGATTTACGTTTTGATCTGTAAAACAATTTTCAGAAAAGATCGATGAATGTCCTTAATTAATTACAAAATAATTGATTTCAAGGCAAAATACACTGAACTGGAGAATAAATTGAGCTTGTATTTTCCTTCTGCTTAATTTTTGTTGTTGCCACTCGAAGGCTGCATGCGATTGCTACGCAATGTAAAAGTAAAAAGAGTGTCAACATTCACTAAGGTCAATGTTTTATAATTGCGCCAGAGAATAGAGTGCATGACAGAACGACGATTTAGAGGTGAAAAAGAAAGAGTGATGTGGGTGGGGTGTAGATTTTGCAAGTTTCTCTAATTATTATAGGAGATTCTTTTTTTGTTACCTTTTTTTTTTAAACATAATAAAAGCGAAATGAAACTGAAAGCAACAGAAAAAAAGATTCTAAAAAACTTTGCTGCGTTAACAAGAAAATATCCTCTCCATATAACTCTGCTCTCGCGCTCATTTTGTTTTTGTTTTAAACACTTGTAGCCCGTTTAATTCTAAGAAAAACAAGACGTTCTTCGACTTTTTAGACCATTTCTACGCGTTGTTATAAGCAAAATCCTTTCGGGAGTGAAATACGCTGAGACAAAGCGACATCTTGCGAAGTAAAAAAATTGTTGCTGTTTCAGAATCTCGGAGATACGATGATGAACTGAAACAAGAAAGACATATTCTTGTACAGAATTTTGTGCTCTATCTAGCTGACTAGTTCAAAAATGGAAAAAATTGGCTTTCATGGCGAAATTTTCGAAAAACCGAAGGTGATCAGTTTTTCCAAAACTTTCTCCTATGTAAAAAATCCGAGAAAACATCATTACTGACAAAATTCAAATACATCATCTAATGTAATTTTTTACACTCTTTCCTTTGGTATATAACACATTTGGATAGAATTTAGTTTGACGGAGTAAACCGGTCTTGTCTGGGGCTTTGCAGCGGCTTTGAGTGAAATAGGTTTTAGGGAGCGAAGATACGGTCAAAAGTTGGAAGTAATTTTAGCAATGGATAGCCTGTAAAATTCCCTATCGACCTACTGAGGTTTGCATTTTTTTGGCGAAAATCTCTTGCTTAGGAAAAGCGAAATATTGAAAATGAAAAACAATGCTTCTTCCTGTCAAAATCTTTAGTTGATTTCAAAAAATCGGGGCGAAAAGATCTAGTCATCTCCCATAGTGCATCTTATAGCCCCTCATTCATACTATATATGTCAACTTTTAAATCGGATCTCGATCGCTTACCGTTCGAGAAAACGATGAGAAAAAAAGGTCCTAAACTTTTGTCGAGCAGTGTACAGGTAATAAAGCATGGATCGAAATGACTTTTGTGGATCCATCAACATTTGAAACAAAGTAAATTTTTGATTCAGTATTAAAGAATACATCTCATAGTATGGATTTGCCACTTTATACTCAATTACTTGCTTAAATACTATGTTCATGGATATGTTGTGAAGGTATCGAAGTCAACCAAGCAAGTTGGACGGTAAGTAATGTGTTCAATTACAATTTACTTCGTAAAAAAATATGGCAAACATTAAATCATATTAGTATTCAATATTAATATTGGTCACTTTATTTCAATATCAAAGAAACAATCAATTATAGTCAGAAGCATCTCAACAGTGTCCATTATTGATATCATACTCACCTCAGTATTTGTTGTTATTTTTTGTTAAAATAGTTACGAAAGTTATCGGTATAATACAGTGCCATTTGACGGATTTGCTGTGAATCCCATATAACTATGATGAATTTAAGCTGAAGAACTAAAGACACTAGGCTTTTTATTATCACATTCATACATTATTTAATGTTATCAGATCAATATTTGTTGTCAATTTATATCAACGAGATTCTTTACAATAAATGCTCACTTTTTACTTAGAACGTTTATTCATCTCAGATGCAGAATACATACTAGATTTCATATAAAATGAACAAAACTCGAAATATTATCGTTAAAGTCATGAGAAGAAAATTGCAAACTAAGGAACAATTTTCGTTTCTAATTGAACACAAAATTTCAAAGTCATTATTTAGATCAGATGAAAATATTTCTCTTTGAAGAATAAATCTGCACAGATTTAGAAATTTTCTAGACGAAGAAATTACTAAGAGCTTATTTTTGTCCATTATGTAATTCTTTTAGCTGTTGGATCTACACACATAGTCTGTGTGCATACACTATGAAAGAATGACAAATCTTCAATAGTTTTACAAATATAGCACAAAGTCGACCAAATGTGCTTAAAATGAAAATTTGCTGATTTTTGATGTCTCGGTTTCTCAAATGGTTCTTGACAATTTAATGAAAACTCTGTATCGATATTGAAACTAACGAATTTTCATCATTTGCAGAGACAGTGCACATGAATTTATTTAAAAAATTGAAGATGATCTTTTTCTATCTCATTGAAGTGTCAAATAAATATTAAAATGTCTTTGAAATAGCAGTCGATCCAAGCGGAAGCAACCTACGAGTATGTTACTTAGTTTTTCGTTTCAATTTCAATGTACAAGAGAGCTATAGCATTTTCCTGCGGTTAGAGATTTGATAATAGTAATGAAAGAATATTTCATTTTTTTCAATTGTTCATTTTCATCGCGATTTAATTTTATCAATTTATTTTGCTCTTGTGATCAATGTCTATACTTCTCCTGAAATCTTAAGAATTCCATTTGAACCACAAAATACCTTGGTTATGAGTATTTTCTACTTAATTGCTGTATGTAACCATGATGTTATGCTTCTACACAGATCAAAATATACTAATATCGGTTATGCTTATTGAGATTTAAGAATGAACTGTTAGTAAGTCGATTGTTCGTTTCGACGTCGATATGTTTGTTGTGTATGGTGCATCTAGTGCATTTCAAAGATGTTATTTCAATCAAACTTTATTAAAAATTAGCGTTCGGTGCGTCGACAAGATTCGTCGTCCAAAAATGCGTGCAATCGATATCACAGAGATGTCAAAATATGAAAAAATAGCCGATGTCTTACTCGAGAATTGTGATCAACCATCAAAATATGATCTCGTCGCTCCAATAGTTCAATGTGATTTTGCTGAATTTCCAAATACGCTACAGATTCCGCCTTTCGTGTAAGTATGAACTTCTATCAAGTTATTATCAGGAGAACTTAGACTTTGGTTATGCGTAGATAGTGTTTACATGATGTGATAAACATTATGATTTTATTTATTTCATATTCTCCAACTCATGCACTGCTTATTGATTGTAGAAGATGACATGCAGCTTTTATCAACATGTCGAACAGAACTGCCATTATTTTGATCTTATTAGTCATCATTGATTTTATTCTTGTGCTGTGGACTATTCTTCTACCGAATTTATTACGCGCTCCATGCGTCTGCAATGCTCCGACAGTACTATTGCTAGCGAGGAATACAAATGGCCTAGATCTATTTGGATAAAATGAACATCAATAAAAATAATTTGAAGCGAAGATTTCGTGGATGACATAGTGGCCATCATAAACTACATAGTACCTAAACACAATGGAATTGATTCCAGTTTCAATTTATTATTTTTTGTTACTTTATTTACACTTTTTACAGATTCTATACTTTATCTCAAGTTTTGATATGCAGGACGATCTTGTGGCAGTGAATGTTGCAAAATGTCAGCAGTACGCTCGTGATTCTATAACGCTATCATGTGTCATAGTGTAGGGTACACAATCTTAAATAGTTACGTATCGAATAGTCATGTTTACATTATCAAAATGATCTCTGTATTGTTGTGAACATGGTTGAAGATCATTCAAAAGCGTTTACTATACGGAGATATTGAATTTAGAGAATTGAGGCATAATTTATTGTCCCATTGCGAGAAAATTCTAGAAGATCTGTTTCTGCACACGCTCCAGCATAAAGACTTGATTATTTATTCTCTTGTATAACACAAAACTTAGTTTTTTTCAGAAATTCTCCAATGTTGTTTGTCTTTTTGCTTTCGAATTAATATATGCTACTAGCCAAAAGTATTTCACTTCGACCTCAGTTATTACAATAGCTGAATGTGGGTGTGCGATGAAAAGCCTGCTCACATCCCCAATCTCCCCTGATTCTAAAACCCATTGTTCGGCATGTGTGTCACGGTCTGTGTGTGTGGGAGGGGGAGGGGGCGGGAAAGATTCAAATTTCTCGCTTCACGCCTTCAACACTCATTTTCAGTCGTGTTTCAAAAAATAAAAAACCTGATTTCATTTATGAAAATGTCTAACAACTCAAGGTAAATTGTTCTTCGTCTTAATAAGATCATTGCTAATATCTATCGAATTACTTTTCCTCCTTTGATCATTTTTGGTCTTATTGGTCATTTGCTTGATATTATTATATTCACTCGACCAAAGTTTATTTTAAATTCATGTTGTAATTATTATCTCGTATCATCATGGGCTTCTATTATGCAAGTTCTATTCGGTCAATTATTTCGTTTATTAAAAGGTGGTTATAATATTCCGATACGAGTTCTTTGATGATGTCACGTGCGTAGATTTGCAGTATATTCAGCGTATCTGACATCAAAAGCTCTAATCACACTTGACTCTACTGATCGTTATGCTCCATCATGTTATCAAGTAAAATATCAGCAATGGGCTCATGCTAAAGTTGCACGACGTTTGATTTCCATTGTTTTAATTATTTCAGATCTTTGTCATTCACATATGCTAACCTTATTTGCTGTCAATAAAAAAAGAAGACAATGAATGTTGGGCTCTGAAAAACACTGATTATCGAATAGGTTTTGATATTAGTTTTCTTACAATTTACAATAGACGTCGACAACAACGTTATTCTGACCAACAAAATGGAACATCGAATTTGAAATGTTATCGTATTCGAGACTTTCAACGGATAACACTTGCCCAAACAGCCTGTGCCATTATATTCACTCTTCTATATGTTATTCAAAAGCTATATCGAACAGTAACTGATTCTGATTGTAAAGTCCTGAAAAAGTAGCATGGGAACGACTGAGCTTATGTATAGTACGAGTGTTATGGTTTTTTCATGATGGTTGCTCCTTTTATATCTATTCACTTTCATCCGGGGTGTGGGTGTGTGGGTATGGGTGAGGGTGTAGTCAAGAACCACACCAACACCTACCCACACCCACACCCACACTCCACACCCACACCCACCCACACCCTCCCCATCAGGAACATCAGGAAAAGTGAGTTTTGAGTTTTCACCTGAAACTTTGCATATAGACAGGCCTCAATGAGAATAGTTTATTGTGAATGTTTCAGATCTTTTGGTTGCTCCTAGTCTGAAATAAGAACATCGGATCTGCTTGTGTATATCAGCAATTGTACGATAGCTGTATCTTAGAATAGGAACAACGAAAAGAACTGAAACTTTCACAATAAACTATTCTCATCGAGGCCTATATCTACGCAAAGTTTCAAGTCGAAATTCGAAATTCAGTTTTTCCAGTGTTCCTGAGGGGGACCACGGCTCTTTTTTTTTAAACATACAGTAAAAATGTAGTATCTCGGCAGTAATAAGTTAGCGGCATGAAATTTTTTCAGAGAATTCATAGATCGTTAGGGTCTACATAATACGCATACGTTCGACTTAAAAGCAATGTGACACTTGAGAATGCTCCCTCGTAAGTTAGGATGTCTATTTTTTCCTGGGGAAATTATTGTAAGATTTTCCGACAATCACCAGAAACATTATTTTAGTCACGCAACAAACTTTAATTTTTCACTTGAAAATTTGATTTTCAGAAAAACTTGTAACCATATACACCTTTTGCTAATTTGGTTCTGTTAACGTTTGAAGACAGTTAATAGATACATATATACCATTTCAGAATATGCGATCGACATAAAACACGAAAATGTGAGATACTTCTTCAGTGTTCTGACGATATAGATTACAATTTTAACAACATATGTTATAATTTTATCTCTTTGAAGAAACTTTGACACTTTCAATTTGAAATAGAAACATATTTTAAAAAAATTATCCTCATTTCTCTAGTCATGTAAGATTTATAGAAATACGAGATCACACCCAGAAATGTCACTTATATTAAAACATCTTTCATTGCAATAAATCAATGTAGAATAATAGCACTTTGTTACTTATAAATTAAAATATATATTACTAAAACTATATTTTATACAATATAAATAGTTGGATAATTTTTTTTAAACAGTATTCCGTTCTATATATAGGTGCTATAAGTAATGCTTGTGAAGCTCGTGGATGCACTTGGAATGTTCCAAGTGAATCTGGTTATGCAGCTTGTTATGTACCAAAAGAAAAAGGTGGTTATGGTCAAAATGATACAGCAATACAATTAACAGATGCTGTTACATCTTATTCATGATCACGTTTATCAACAAAACCTCTTCGTAATCGAGCAAATCCACATAGTCGTATTCAATTGAATGAATCAATATCAAATATAAAACAACTTGTAACAACTCAATCAAATGAATTTTCATTATATGGTGAAGATATTGATCGTTTAAATGTTCAAGTAAGTGTATCAGGTCCTGATATGATACGTTTAACAATTCGTGATGCTGATAAACAACGTTATGAAGTTCCTGTACCAATACGATGGCAAGCAACATTACCAGCATCATCTATTAAAGCTAAAATAAAATTTGAAATGACAAAAACAATAAATGGACAAGTTGGTTTTCGTGTAAAACGTACAGATACACAATCAATTATATTTGATACATCATTTTTTGCTGAAGGTTTTATTTATGAGGATAAATATATTCAATTTATAACAACAATTCCATCAAGAAATGTTTATGGTTTTGGTGAAAATACTCATCCAACATTTCAACATATTCTTCAAATTCAACTCGTTATGGTATATTTGCTCGTGATCAACCACCACAAGGAAAAAATGAAAATTTATATGGTACACAACCATTTTATATTGCTATTGAAGAAGATGGACAAACATTTGGTGTTTTAATATTTAATTCAAATGCACAAGATTATAAATTAGATGAATTTGAAGATAATAAATCGATGCTTACATATCGAACACTTGGAGGTATTTTAGATATATTATTTTTTGCTGGACCACGTCCCGAAGATGTTATTCGACAATATGAATCTGTTATTGGTCATCCTTATATGCCACCATATTGGTCATTAGGTTTTCAACTTTGTCGTTATGGTTATGATACACTTGATAATATGCGTGCAGCTATGCAAAGAACTTTAGATGGACATATTCCACTTGATGTTATGTACGAAAAAAACAATGTTTTAATGATTGTTTTATTTTGCTTTATTTATTGTTTTAGGTATGGTGATATTGATTATTTTCGAAATCAACTTGATTTTACTTGGGATCCAGTTTGTTTTAATGGTTTACCAGAATATGTTGATTGGTTACATACACAAGGAATGAGATTTATTACAATTCTTGATCCAGCTATTGATTCTGAAGAACCAAGTTATGATGTTTTTACAGAAGGACAAAAAGATGATATTTGGGTTAAATGGCCTCAAAATAAAAATCTTCAATTTAATGAAACAAAAATAGAAATATGGTTGGATATGTATGGCCTATTGGTAAGTTTATGCTTTTAAAGTCTAAATAATTACCTAGGAAATTATTAGTCTATAAGAATATATTCGATTGATCTGATAAAGACCTAACACTATGTTATCTTTGATCATCGAACCATATCGAAAGTTGATAGTTGCATAGTATCAATCACTTGTTCTATATATAGTCATGGAAAAAAGTTTAATCACAACGTATCTTTATTTTTTTTTAATTATGTTCAGCAACTAGCTCAATTTCACTGTATAGTAAGTTTTTATAGATGAACTATGATGATATAGTTTCTAAAAAATCATTCAATATAGTTTTCAGATCTAAGAAGATTTTCTCGGAGTTATTTTTAACGATGTATCATAAAGAGCACAAAATCCTAAACTGAATTACAAAGAGTTACTGAATTTTCTGCAATCTTCTCTTAAAAAGTTGAAGGCATAACAAAAAAACAGAAGTTAATAAAATTTTAAAACAAACTAAAAAATGTTTTTTTCGACTTTCATGTTGCTTCTACTTTTTTAAGTAAAGAACGTATAAAACACAACGATCCTCCGTTTGTTTTTCAGGATTTAGTGCTCTTTACGATGGTATTGTTAAAAATAAGGCCGAGAAAGTCTTCTTACAAGGGAACCTTCCCAGGTGCTAGAGCGCTTTTCAGTCGAGGTTTCGCGCATCTTACAGCTCTTAGTGAGCTGTGTCTATGGTAAAAAAAAAGTTCGGGTTTCTGGCTTGTTTCTGAGGGGA
>CAJNSZ010000489.1:33784-62847 GCA_905329745.1 Rotaria sp. Silwood2
AGCAGATCTGTTCTCATAATTCTATTATGAGACTCATGTCCAATGGCGATTCTAAATGAGTGTTTTTTTTTTAATTAAGACTTATTTAATCGATAAGTAACACTATCTGAAAAAAAGATATTTTTCCAATTTCAAATATTAAGAGAATTCTTTGAGAAGAGTTAAATACTATAGATCAATTCGATCTTAATAAAATATTCATTAAAAATGACTGAAATAATATGATCGAGAAATAAATCATAGATGTTTTTTTTGTATTCTTATAATCACGTATATTGAAAGCGAATGTAAGAAATTCACATTTGAATTTTGTGAACGTATAAGATTTTTGTGATTTTTATAGAACATATTTCACAAAATTATCAAGGATCGATGTAATATTATTTTTATCAAAAACTCTTCTACTAATTCATTTTCAATTCAGTCATATTAAAACAAATTGTGTATATTGTGCATAAATTTATGAATCATTTCTTTCTTTACCTAGAATATTTAGAAAAGGTTTCTTCATGACTGTTATGTCATATTCGAAGAAAGATAAATAATAAAAAAATGACATATCAACTTTCTTTTTAACATTCAGACGCATTGACACAACACAGATGAATAAAATGCACTCCCTGCATGGCTCTAAATTCCAACAGAAAGAAAAAAAACAAAGCTTCAAAAGAAAAAAAAGAGGCCCCATGTTATAGAGTGCAACAAATTATTTTCTTTCTCTAAAGGATAAAGACATCCTGCTGTGACATTCATAATAAATCCTTCTTATTATGGAACAGAACTACAAAAGTATGAATATTTGTTAGAAATTTACTTCTTTTTTTCCTTATTATTACGAAAAAAAGAATATTGAAATGATTAGAAATAGACAAGTTAACATTTAAAATAATAACTTCAAACTTATTTAACGAAAATATCCTCACAATGTTCTTAAAGAATTTATAAGATCATTAATGTTCCTTGAAATAAATTACTTCCATTAAATAACATCGAAGTTTATTCTATTGACACAGTAAATGACTAATTCAATGTCAATTTTACACTTCTCTTTCATTTCAATAGATATTTAAAATGATTAATTTACAATGAATATACAAAGGAAAATATCTAAAATCTATAAATATTCAGTTTTTTCTCGTTCACTATCTTATTTACATTGCTTACAGAATAACTCGCTTGACATTACATATCAAGACACGTGCTAAAATGAAGGCAAATTTTTACATGAAAAAAAAAATTTTCATTATTACAAAAAACAACAACTGTTAGTGCAAACTGAAGAACTTCCCATACAGAAGAAATCGATATAAATATATCTCTATAAACTATATGTCATTTGTGAATTTTTTTTTACACCATTCATTATTTATTCAGTATCAATAATAAAGAATAACAATAAACAAAGCCCGTTAATAAAGAAAAAAAAAGCTTGAATTAATACAAAAAAGAAAATGCGATTATTATAAATAATTATTTAATGTTTTGTTGTAGCTGAACTCGATGAGTGTGAAGCTGATGATTTTTCCACAGTTGTAGCTGTAGTATTTGCAGTAGCTGCTGTACCAGCAACATGAGTTTCACCAGTAGCTTTAGCTTCAGTTGTAATGACTGTTGTAGATGATGATGTTAAAAGATGACTAGCATCTTCAGCACCCAACCTAAACATTTTCAAATCATTTTTCTATGAAATACTTTTTTTTGTATTTAAATAACTTACTGAGCGACTTGTTCAGTAATAGCTTCGATTTTAGCATTAGTTTGTGCTTGAGCTTCACGTAAAACACCTAATTTCAAACGATTTCCTTCTTCATTTAAATCATCAATACGTTTTTTAGCTGATTCAAGAATCATTTCTTGACGGAAATTTAAATCTTTTTCAAGTGTTGATAAATTTTGTGCTTTAACTGCATCAAGTTCTTGAACACATTGTTGTAATTTATGTTTATATTCTTCTTCAATAGCAGCTGAACGAACATTTGCATCAGCTAAAAGAGTTGCTTGTTGATTTTGAGTATCAGCAACAATTTGATTAATAGTTGCTGCAACTCCTTCAGAAATTTGTTCGGTACGACGACGAGCATATTCGTCTACTTGTTGATGAGTTGTACCTTAGGAATAAATAAATAAAAATGATTGAACAAGAAAAATAGCATTAAATAATCTTACCAAGTTTGCCCATTAAAGCAGACATTTTTTGAGTATTTTCCATGTTAACTTTTGATTGTGTTTCAGTACTAACAACTGACTTGACAGAGACATTTTCAGAAACAGCTGTATGAGCTACAGCTGAACCTGTAGTTGCAGTTGCTTCACGTCCAACAGTTGGCATTTTATTTGTAATATTGAATTTAATAAAAAGAAAAAAGACAAATGAATAATCTGAAAAAAAAATCAATAACTTTGCTTTAGCCAACCGAAAGAGAGGTCAATCAGGATAAAAAATTGTGATCTATGCGAATATACTTCTTACTTTATGTTTAAGAAAAATGAATATATCAATGTAATATTCACCTTCTTATATACTTGTCTATCTTCGTTATCTATTTTATAGTGGATTCACCAATCTTCTCATGATATTCATACTTCTTATCAAACATTCTCTCACGTTAACATCTATTATTCTCTTGTTTTTTTTTTGTTTGCGATGAAAAACACGTGTGCATCAATGTGAACAATAGAAAAAGAACAACAAGTACACTTTAATGTAGTCGAATGATTCTTTGAATAGATAATAAATATATTCTGATTATGATTCATTGAATATGAAAATGAATAACTTACATGTTTATTATTAAACGTAACTTTCTACTTTTAATAGAAAAACAAAACAAAACAAACTTTTATGCATCTCTTTTTTTGATCTGTTACTATAAAAAGCATGAATGAAATATGTATTTTGTTTTTTTTTAATTGACAGATAAGAAAAAGGAAAAAACGGTACATCGAAAACATTATCTATTGACAAAAATAAAAAAATATAGATATTAAATGTAACGTGAACTTGTGTTTCAATATCCAAATTCCAAAAGAATACTAAAGACATGCGACTAAAAAACAATGTACCGTATGATTTATTATTCTCGTGTTTTATCATTTTTTTCTATTAATAAACTCTATCTAATCATTGTTAAAGAATACACGACTACTGATATATTATTCTTTATTAGCAGTAATATTTACTCTTAAAAGAAATCATTCAAAGATTATAGAAGCATCTTAAATAAAGAAATAGAAGTTTATTAATAATAACGAAAAAGTAAAATACAGATACGCATGGAATAGACTTGACTTAATCCAAGATTCTTTTTTCTCGTTACTTAAATGATTTATATATATATGAAAGAAATTTTAAATATATTTATATTAATTGAGAAAGTCAAAGGTAGAGTTTGTCGAATCCAAAATTTTCAGACTCAATCAGGTCTGAATCCACAATCAATCCAACATGTTCTAGTTAATGATTAAGATTTCTCAACAATAACTATCTGAAGTAAATCTGTCTTTTGCAAGTAAATTAGGACATGTTATTTATTAGAAAATTATAGATCAAATGAATATTTACTCGATCATTGATGATCCTCATTGGCGTCAAATTGCTCTATCTTTGACATCTACTTGCGGTTATTCTCTTATATTAATTATTCTTTTGCTCGTTTTCTGAATGATCACGATTCATCTATCGAAAGATCGATCCAAAAGTATTAGGATCTCACAGAAAAATATCTTTTCTTCTTGATTATAAATAAAAAAACCGTCAACATTAGACATAGAATCTGTTGTAACTAGATGAATAGTATCCGAGATTTTTGTGTCTCTAGTTCTTATTAAACAGAAAGACTCATAATTCATATTGCAGGGAAGTTTTTTTCCTCATCTTCTAATAACGGAAAAATGACAAGATTTTCTATGAAAATATGAAGAATACGTGAAAATGAAAACATTCAAATAGAAATATATTATTATTTTTGATAGATTTTTAAGCAGATATTTCTTTTTCTTGAATTGTATTTGGAAAGTTTTTGTTTTGCTGTTAACGTAACTGTATTTAGAAATAAATTATGCAATACCTTGATGATTCCAATGTCTAGTTATTAAATAAGTTTATTCAATCAACAGGATATGTGACTCTAACATCATGAAAATATAGTAATGTAAATATAACTTTTTCGATTTTTCAACATGAAAAACAAACTTCTTAAAATATTAATTAAATGTTTTTCTTATTATTAAGATTAGAAATACGAAAATTTAGGATAATATTCGTCTTGTGGCAAGAGATTATATAACAAATGTTGAACTTTTTCTGAAACGCTTCAAGGTTTTTTTTTTTGTCATCCCTTAGTCACCTTAACACAGAGTCTTCTGTCATTTAGTTAGTTAGAAGATCCGATGAACATTTTCCTTCCTACGTCTTTTCTAGCATAAGTTTGAGTATCTTTATTTCAATATCGTTGATTACTATGCTATGACATTACCTTGTCTGTATGAATTAGATAAGTTCTCATTGCACGGGTAACTTGAAAATTTAATTATAAATAACGAACAGTTTGCTCTTATGTTCGAGATTAATATCTTTACATTCTTAATTCTAATCTTTGATGAACTTTTTACTTGTCTTTATTTTGATGTATGTTTTATTTTAAATTAATATACAATGAAAATTTAGAAAAATAATAATTATAAAATAATGAATTAACATAACATTAAATTACAATGTGACGCGTTCTGACGACTAACGAAATTGTTTTCATCAGACACTTTACAAGAAATGTAAAAATTCTTCTATTTAATTTTTCTCTTTCTTTCATAATGATAGTGAGATGATAGGACAGGACAACTAGCTGTAGAAATGGACTTATTATCGTCTTCTTTCTTGCTACTATCGTATATTAAATATCATAAAACATCTGAAAGAAAGAAAAAAATTAAAAATAAACAAAAAGTTTAAATAGAAAAATCTTTACATTCTTCTATTACGTTTGACGAAAACTTCTTCGTTAATCAGAACGTCACATTGTAATTTAAAGATATATTAATTTTAAACAAAAAAATACGTAACGAAATAAAGACGATACCTCTGAATTTAATCATTATGTAATACTAAAAAGATCATAAACGAGTATTACTCGAAGTTCAATACTCTCTAACTGCTCATCGACAGTAATTTATTCATAGATAAAAAAGCAAATTATACAAAATATTCTGAAATAGCTGTTCTTTACGGGCAAACATAAACAAGATTGATGTCTTTGTGCAAGATTCCAATGAGAATCGGACAAAAAAACAAAATTATTCTTTTCCAATAAAAATTCATTTTGTGAAACGCGATCCAAAAAGAATTATTGAAGTATAGAAGTAAAAATTTGGACCTTCCCCTCCCAGACATCCTTAGCAACGTCTTTGCTTTATCATAGATTGTGACAAATGTTATTGATATACGATCAAAGATTGTCTATCAGTAACGTCTCGTTATAATATATGTACAACTTCGTTACTACATTTCTTGAGGTTCAAGTGAAAGAATGTATCCTAAAATAGATAGAATAAATCAATCTTTATATGATTAGCAGAAATTACATTGTCTTTTTCACATTTTAATCCGCAGGGATTAAGCCAACAGCTTTTTCTATTAAATCTACTTTGTTCCTATTTTTCTTTAATGATCATTGTTTTTTTTTTAAAGTGTACTTATGAATAAACATGAACACATCATATAGAGTAAAAAAAAAATCTTAAGGAAAGATCGACTCGAGTTTAATACACCCGAACAACATGACAAGAAAAAAAGAAGAACAAGAAAAGAAACCAAAGAAGACTTTTGCTAATCGTGCATTTGTCTGTCCGTTTGTACACAGGAAACATTTTCTTTTCTTCTATTAAATATCCGTTGCACGAAAACGTGCTGCTTGTTCTCGAATTCCTAAAAAACAAATAATTTAAGATAAGATTTTTCTACTAAAATCAAATGTATTTTCTTACTTTTTTCATACTCAACTTTGTCTTGCATATAAATAGCATAAGCTTCAGCTTGTGCTGGATCTTTTGGATTTGGTTCATTCAACAATTCTTGTATGCCAAGTAATATTTGTTTTATTGTTATAGCTGGACGCCAATCTTTTTCTTCATCAAGTAATGATAAGCATACTGTTCCACTCTATTTTATTAATAAAGTATGAAAAAGAATATTTTTATTTCAAATTGACTTACTGGATAAATATTTGGATGAAATAAAGGTGGTTCAAATTTACATTTGGGTGGTGTTGATGGATAATCATCTTTAAATATCATACCTAAATGAGAGAAAAAGATTTTTATATTTTATTAATTTTTTTTTATTGTTTAAACTCACGTAATTTAAATAAACCACCTTCCCAAGATGTACCTGCTTTTCCTGAAGAAAAAAGAAGAGTTAATATCATTGAAAGAAATATTCTTTTTCAATACCTGGAATACCACATTCCCAATTGAGTAAATTTAATGTACCATCAGCATTTTTTGATGGTCTCTAAAAAATAAAAATAAAAAAAAAACAAAACAACATTCATATTTTTGAAAAGAAAAAGAGAAATAAAATTTACAGCAATAAAACCAAATGGATGGTCTCGTCGCCATGCTTTTCGTTCTTCAGTAAGACGTGCTGCGGAAATCCCAGCCATTAATTATTTGATTTTGGTTTTATAGTTTTAAGACAATGATTTGTTCGATCCTTTGAAAGAAGAATAAAAGAAAGAGATTTCATCGAACTGACCATTCATAATAGAAGAGAACAAAGAATGATTCAAATATAAATTAATTGGTTAATAGATTATGTCCATTCTCCTCTTTCATTTCTTTATTATTTGTTTAAATATATTATAAAAGTTTTTTCACAAGTTATGTCGAACAGAAACTATTAAAAAAAGATAAACATATACTTAATCATAGATGACACTACTGGATATAATATTCGATACCATTTGTTGATCTTTGTAGATGTCAGTCTAATAACTTCCATCGATTGTCGACTGGTATTCACAAAATGTTCCATGCAACGATTTGACAACAACTATCAACACTGTTATGAGAGATCCGTTTGAATGCTTGTCGATGTAGACATAGGCCTAATACATTCAGAAATATGACAGACAAAAGAAATGAAGAGGGAAGAGGAGGAAAGAGAGATAGGCTAGGCGAGGAATACTCAGTATAAACCATCTGGCTGGTGAGAAAAGTGATCCAACAGTTACAAGCTATTGCGAGCACGAAAATGAAAGCAAGAAGAAATAAAACAGTCGAAAAACAAAATAGCTGACAAAACAATTATATTTTCTTAAAATGAATGAGCGCGTAATCCTCCCTTTCCTCATCACTACTAGAGCTGTCAACAGTTCATCTTTTTTTGGTCGGGCTTGCAGACACATGCTAAACAAAAATAGTTCAAATGATTCAATTATTTAATTCCGGCTCTTAAATCAAGAAATATGGGTCGTTTCCGGTCGGAAAATGGTAGGAAATTGGAAGTACGAATTCGGTGATGAAGTTCAGTGGTCGACTTTACCCTTTTACGGTTGGTTACCACCGTAATTAGAAAAACCTGGACACTGAATCCAATCACCGGATTTTTCCTTCCATATTCATACTATTCTCTTGAGTTCTCGATAGGAAACAGCTTTTTTCCGGCAAGAACCTGCCGGAAAATCATAGATCCTGATGTCAAAATCATTTATTTGAATTCTTCTCTTTACAAAAGAAGTAGAAACAGGATCAGTTAATTTACAGCGTGGGAATCTCTAGTAACTGTCCTTTAAAGTCTTGAAAACATAATCTTTCTATCACATCGTACAAACTGTATCCTTATATAAACCCCTCCCCGTATTAGAAGACTCCCTGGACAAAAGTTTATCGGACTTATTAGAAGACCTGTCTTTAATTAATTAATTATTTGCTAATTAAGAACTTTACTTAGGGAATTTTCGTCCAGGAATGCACAGTTTTTAGGTTCTTCAGCCGGTAATATTTAGAAAATGAGTCCAAATGCATCCATCGACTCTCAAAACCGTGAAAATCCCTATAAGAATCCTGAAAATCGCCTCGGATTTCTGGAAAACTACTTTCAGTTAATAATTGGTAAAAAACCTAGGACATAATAGAAGACCAGNCCAGATGCCGTGACCAGGTACCATGACCAGATACCGTGACCGGGTACCCTAACTCGGCACCCTCACCAGGTACCCCGCACCCTCAGCTGAGGCCGCACATGCAGTCCCTCTTAAAGTAAATCTAAATCTAAAACTAAATCTATTTCTATCACTTATTTTCGAATTGATACTATGTAGCTGAGTGTCCATTTATATTCGAATTCGAATTAGGCAACTCATGGTTTTATTTTATTCAGATTCAACAACGAACAAGACCAATGATTCTTCAACAAACAGTAAGTTATCATATTTAAAATATCATTTTATGCGTACATACAGTCATACTTAGAATGTCAAAAGAAAAATGAAACATTCATTTGAACAAAGATAAGAAATATACGAATATTCATTTGTAAATGTTCTTAAAAAGTTTTGTTCTGAATCAATTTTTAATCTTATCATTAAATTAGAAAAAGGTTAAATTTGAACTAGATTAGTTCAAGTGATGAACAATTATTCTCGATTTAATTAAATGGGAAAAATATTAATATTTCTCGTATATGTGTTTAAGTATTTAAAACTTTGATTTTAAGTACTTGACTAAGTAACAATGCTCTTAAATATCAACTGAAAAGATAGTTGAGAAATGAACTTGTTTATAGATACAAATCGTAATAAAATAGTTTGTCAAGTGGAATATGTCTTGTTTGTGTTTTCAACTTTCATCTATTTATAATAAACATTGTCATTTAGACAGACATTATTCAATGAAAAAAAAATTTTTTTCTCGATTTCTCGTGTACTTATCTATTATTTTTTAAGCATCATTATTGTCACAGAATGCAAAAATTCCTGCTTCAAATTTCTGCAATGTTCTGAAAACATAATGTGCTCCAACTAGTGAAGTTGTTGAACAAGTAAAATATATATTAGATTCTAACAAATCAAATCAAAACTATTGGAATTCTGATGGTTATGCTCCTCAATACATTCAAGTGGAGCTTGAACGAGAACAAACTGTTTCTCATGTTTTTCTTCAAGTTGCTCAAACACCAAACGGTCATACGTATCATTCGCTGTTGGTTGGTTCTCAAGAAAATAGACTAAAAGAAGTGAAAGAATTGGTTGGATTTACAAATAAATATGAATGGATTAATTTGACATTTCATCCACCATTAAAAAATGTTCGTTTTCTCTTCGTATCAATACACAATCAAGTCCATTATGAGTTGCTTGGTTAAAATTTCTTATATATAACAATTAAAAAGAACTTTCAAAATTATCCCATAATAAATCGATTCCTATTTATTGTAGTGTTTACCAATTATTCCGTATCATTTATTATAAAAGAAAAGCAATCGGAACAATAAATTAGATTCTTAATGGATGTTACGGATTAAATGAGAGAAAATAATATATTTTTTTTAGCTATATTTAGATAACTTTTGCAGAACTAATTCAATAATTAATTTGATAGGAATTCTTCTTCTCTAAAAAACTTTTGTCATTATTTTTTAAACAATTTTTGCTTTTCAAAGGAAAAGTTTAAAAAGTGAAGACAAATTTTATTGTCTAACTGAAAATGCTGTTGTTTTACAATTGGATTTAATTAATGTATGGTTGTGAATGTTGAAGTTGAATTACTGAAAATATTTCTTGAAGTATTATGGATATGATCTACATCCCTCGAAAATGTTAAATCATCATCTTTACTACATTAGTTTTATTTTTGTTTATTACTGCTTGTTTACATTTGATCTTTAAGACAGCAATCGCCATGTGTATTTTCATCACATTTTGAGTAATTTGAAAAGGTCATATCTTTCACGATGCAAAAGAAGAATTTATTTATTTTTCATTTTAACTGATGTGTTTACAGATGGCAATAAGTATTCCTACTTTTAACCAAAAATACAATAAATAAACCAGTGACAATTACTCAAATGCTCTTCATTGAATGGAATCATGCAGTTTTTATTTTATATTGTATCAATTTTATTATTTAATTGTTCGATTTTGTCATGAAACAAAAAATTATCGTTTATCTTCTAACTCTAAAGAACTAGAGAATGTTCTTTCTCCTATACTAAATGATAAACAAATTTACCATTTATTGATGATTTATTATTTATCTTAAACGAAAGAAAAAACACAAAGGTAATTATATTCAACACAAACTAAGTGAACATCAATCAGAAAGTTATTCTCAACACTATGGTTATATTACATCAATGCCTCTGAAAAAAAAAGCGAAACATATCACTTTATCATTACAATATTATCTCATGTGATAAGAACTGGTTGTTCCTATGTAACACCGAACTTAAAAGAAATAGTAATTTGTTCAGAAATTTTTCGGGTTTTCATGTCTTTTTTTTTTTACAGATGGACGTGTGTCAGATAATGTGGCCATGTTAAAGACAAATATTATCTTGAGTATCAAGTTTCTATTGTCTTCGACATCGTCCAAGAGATATATTAGTAATGGTCTCTAAAAATATAGTTTTTCAATAACAACTATTTTCGTTTTAGTTTTTCTGTTTATTTTGATGCCTGAATGAGAACAAATATAATTTATATACTGAACTATGCTGTCAAGTATTTCTAATCTATGAAAAACAAGAAATTAATATTCTTCATATTAAACGCAGAATTTTTCTGTTTTTCTGTGTAATCCACTGATCATTGTGAACAGTTATTCGCATTATGTTACTGAGGATTATCGATAAAACTGATTTGGTATCTGCAACATAAAATATTATCGTGTTATGGTAAGATTTTATTTCTAGCTAGATATAGATCAGCACGAAACTCAAGTAGAGGAGGAGTATATTTAAACTAAAGAAAACTATTATTTATTTTATTAATTTATTTCAAGTAATTACTTGATGTTTCCATTAGCAATTGGTAAATAGAGCAGATGTTACTATTGGTCATTGAAATAAATTTTGAGAAATTAATATATGAAATCTAGAAAAGTTATTCGTCGAGAAACAAACGAAAACTAGATAACTCTATGTTACTTTTCAGCTGATAGATATAGTATAAAAGCACTATGGGATGATAATATATGAAATAAATAAAAATCTAAAGATGTTTAGCATTATACATGTTTTAAATAATTTATTATTTCCAATGGAAAATGAACAAGACATGCATAATGTTCGATAATTCTACATGAGTGTCCAATAATCAACATTCAGAAGTCGATCAACAATTATAATAAATAGAATGAGAATCAGTTGTAGAATTGATAGTATTTTCTAGTAAAACTTTACATTTAATAATGATAACATAAGTAATGTTTATTTTAAATAAATTTAAGAAGAAAAAAAATAGGAAGAGATAATAAAACAACTGTTTTTAAAAAGGAATATCTAATACAATGATTATTTCGCATTGATGATTTATAGTAAATATTAGATTATTTCTTAAAAAAAATTAAAAAACAATGATTATTTATTAACGTATTAAGGTACAACTAAACCTGAATAAATTATTCTATAAAATTTGGTTCCGTATTATTTTGAATGTTGATAGAATCTTGTAAATTAGATTTAGCATAAACATAAACTTCATGTGTTTCAAGTAATACTTTCGGTAGACATGTTCATTTAACAAAAAATTGGTTGAATTGACTAATATTAAGTCGATAATCAGAAAACTAAATATATCTATCATACGATGATTATGTAAGGAAACATGATCTACAATAATCATTATAGATTATTCTATGAGAAATTGAACGTTATAGTGTTTGTTGAATATATTCAACAATCACAATACAAGGTGTTCATATGCAAAGTCCAACAGATGTGATGAGTAAATCGAAGTTCGACTATTCAAAAGAAAGATTAGATACCATAGAACAAAATCGAATTTAGCAAAACCTAAGTATGACAGAATGTTCATGTTGATCATTTATTCTTTCATATGTTTATGAAAGAGAAACTGTACAAAACAGAAGAGAGTAAAGAAAATGAATAAAAAATGACCGATAAAGCTTGGGTGAACTCATATATTTAAATACATACATGCGGAAGAGGGAGAAGATAAATAACTGACGGATGACTATTTGTCGCACTGAGATCATCAAAAACAGAATATGATTTAATATTTATTCTCTCATAAACTGATTATCTTGTTGTTTAACATGTCTCTTTTTTTAATGGCTTTTTCTGATATGATTTCTTTCTGTTTATACAGAAATAAAACAATATATTTATATAGTGCAGTATCTTAAAATACACGCGGGTGGTGCATACAAATAATAAACATAAAATCCATTACAATTAGTTACTAAAATCCAACTTGTCCAATAACATAAATCTCCATCAAAATTGTAACAGACGAAACCAGATGTAACAGAACCAGCTAAAGATGGATGAACTCCACTATACCAACCAGGAGCATCGGCTCCACATCGACCTGTATCAATAGGACAACTGGCTAAAAGAGTTCCACTTGATCCAGTAAAACGAACCCACATTGGTGTAGTTGAAAATATTGTATCATCACAAGAACTCGATACTGTATAGTCTGGACTTCGTGTGTCATCTGTAATTGTTGTATAATTAGAACATTGAGCAGGAAGTGAGCTTGCAGTTACTGTAGTAGTAATTGATGTTGTTGGACATATTGTAGATATAGCTGTTAAATTAGAGAAGAATGTTTAAATACTAAATATTTTGAGCTTTTGTCTACCCGCGGAAAGAAAATTACGAAAAAACCGCAGTATACCAAATCGCAGTGTTTACCGATTTTTCCCAGGTCACGGGAGTCAGATCATTTATTCGTCTTTTCAAAACCGGTACAAATCGCAGTTTTTAAAAGACATCGTGAGACGCGTTTTCAAAAAAGCGAATAAACAGCCTGACGTCTGCAATTTTCAGAAGATGCAGTTTTTTTTGCATCGTGATACACCACGATTTCTTCAGTCGTATCAGGACGAGCAGATCTGGCTGGAGATCAAAAAACCTGCCTGAACTTCTATTGAAATCTAGGCAAGTAGTCCTTCGAGGAGTAATGCAATGAACTTTTTCAAGTTCCATTACCACAAAGTGACTGCAGTGTCAGATTGATTATCTGAATATTCGAAACTTTCATAGAAATAGAGGATACGACATCCTTCTCGTTCTTACACATTTTCTCGTACTCCAATATGCAGTGAAAGAACTATATAACCGTGGTACGACACGGTTTCTAAAAACTGAATAAACGGGCTGACTCCCGAGGCTTTCTCAAGACGCGGCAGTTTTTGAACCACGGCGCATAGCGGATTTTGAAACCGCGACTAACCACGATATACAATACTGCGGTTACTATCATGGTCACCGCAGTCTAGCTCTAGGGCACCACGGTTTACTTTAAACACGGTGAGAAAAACCGCAGTTTTACTCAAAAACTTTTCCGTGAGTACACATAAATGATACATACTTGTGGTATTCGTCGCGTCACCTAGAAACGAAACAAAAACAAATCTGAATCATTAACAAATTTAATGGTTTTGTTTCTAATGATTGATTGATACCTTTATTGGCTAAAACGGCAATAGGTACTACGACAACAATAACTAAGGCAAGAAATATTAGAATACCCAAAGCAATCCAGAAGATAGTTGGCCATGGTAATATATTTGGCTTTCTTTAATATTATAGTCAAAATCGATCTTAATAAAAATAGTGAATACTCACGAAGACGAAGACGAAGACGAAGACATCAAATTAATATCCGATGGTGTTGTTGCATTATTATTAGGTAATATCTTTTCATTCGAAGGTGATAACACACTAACTTTATAACGAGGATATTGACGATAAGTTTGAATATTTGATGTCATTATGTATTAATTGTGTTCTTTCTTCTTATCACGTATTTAATAACGGCAAGAATAATATTTTGATTTGTACAGAACACTATGAAAGTAGGCGTAAATAATTTTTGTTTTTCTCTTTTCAATCATAGTGAAAATGAATAATAATTTAAACGGTGGGTAGTTAAACTCCAACAGGAGGTGACTTGGTCATTAGATTTTATCGATTAGTTGCATGCTGTGTGGAATCGAATTCATCTTACCAGCACAACTCGTTCTAAGAGTTGATTGAAAAAAACAAATCATTCTTCAACAGTTCATAATGATAGACATATACTTTTGAATTGAAATCAATCTATAAGAATTATTACAAAAAAAGACTTGATGCAGTTCATAAGCATTTTTTAAAATAAGCCAACTTCATTTAAGCCAAATACGCGTTTATTATATCCGTAAATCACGAGAAACCTTAAAGTACATTATCGACTACTTTTTTTTTTCATTTATAAAGCTTGATCACTAATATAAAATATTACATAGAATGCCGAAGAAAATTCACTTTAATAATATCCTTGAATAGACATTATCATGAATTCATCTATTCAAATCTACGCTAGAATTTGAATTTTCTACATCTTATAGTCACAAAGATACAAGTTACATAAAAATTTCAAGGAATTTTTTTTGAAATTAATTGTAACAATTTTTCTGTCGTTTTATGAAGAATATTAAATAAAAACTAATGAATAGAACTAGATATACAAATTAAAATCATTTAAACTTAACAAGAGGAAAAACGTATGTCAATATTTATGTCATCTACTTTCTATCTTGATCTATTATTTATTTCAATTGATTCAATAATTTTCTTGTCATTTGCTCGCATTTTACTGCAGTGAGTATTTCCCACTTTTACACTACTCTATTTTCGAAATCTGATTCATTTTAAAATCTTTATTCTTTAAATTTTTCTTTAATTTTACCTCCAAACTGTCTCATTTGGCTACATATCAGCAAATTTTGTGTCATCAACTTCAAGATAAATACGCTTGTTAAATAACGATTCACAAGTATTCATCACAAACTGTTGTTCAATCCTTATTATCGTGATTATCTTGAAAAATCGGTATCAAGTTAGTATTTGTAAAAGATGATAAATCTGCCATACAAGCAAACAGTCTTAAAACATATTGAATACATTGACGATGACTAAGAAAAATTAACTACCAATTTATAATCTAAGTTCTGTCAAAGCAGAAAATGATGATGATGCATAAGAAGCTGAATCGATCGGTTTTTAGTTTTCAAATACATGTATTGATACTTCACTCTATCCTATTTAGAAAGATTTTAATAAATATCGCCGCAGATTGTTAAATTATATTTTCACCTTGATTTTTATCCAAAGAATAGATATGGATGAAGAGAAGACTCAAACTCATATCCATACACATCATAGTAGCTAGACAAAATTCTAGTAGATTCATAAATGAACGGAATATCATTTGAAGTTCTTTTTATATTCTCAATTCACACAAATTCTATTGGTAATCATTTCTCTCATCAAGAACCAGCAGATCGTGTGATTCAGATCACATACCAATTGTCTCGACAAATTAACGATTGACAATCAAAGTAAAGCCTTTTAAAACTTGTTAGCTACAAAAAACTACAACATTAGTTTCACCGTGAGTTAAGATCAATTAAAAGAAGAAAGAAAGTCAACTCAAATTATGAATCAATGAATCGATTTTCTAGTTGAATGCCGATTGAGTGTTCGATAATTCGTCATTTTTACTTGAATACTCATCGAAGAGACGAATAATAGGCTTCGATATCATTTCCAAGAAATGAATTTGTAATCAATCACGACTTCGCTGGATTGGAGAAACCCTAGTTGATTGACTCGGTCTGCTATAAGACAACGCATTGCCTCTTAAGTGCAACATAGGATTCACATCGATTTTAACGATCACTTAAACGATATATAGTCTCTCAGTTCTCCTGTTGATTGTCGTAATTGGATTCACTATGTGTGAAGGACACCAATATCGACCTAGTTGGTATCAATATAGAATACAAAAATTTTGGCGATCGAAACGTCCTTGAAATACAGAAAGTGAAAGTTGGGAAAGATTCCGATATCGACCATCGAACCATCGTCGTCGAACACGGACAACATTTCCCATCAGCCAACTTAGAGCAACAATCAGCATCTTCAACAAGAACATTATCGATTTCGATTATGAACCTTCAGACAACTGTAATTTCACGTTCGACTATCACGGTTTCCATTGACACATCAAGTTCAACAGTTCAATATGTGACAAGTTCTTAATATTGATACAGACTACAGTCGAAATTAATCTTGAACTCTGATTAATATTCTTAGAAATGTATGGTAAACAATCACAGAAAGCAGTCATCGCTGTAAGTCGTTTATTTCGTCAAATAAAATTCCTAAGGTACATATTTAACAAAATGACATTTTTTGTTTTTATGTTCGTCATATTATTTCTGTGAGGTCAAAATAGTGATTAAAAATATTAATTTAGGGACAACTATTGGTTCTCTCGTTTGATAGCTACGCATTCTGCTCAATCAATAGTAGCTTCCATCGAATTGAGTACCATTCAACGATTATTTTTTTTTTTCATTTGACACAATAAAAGTAAATTGTACGTTATACAAAAAGAAACAAACGAAATCAATACTACTCATGTAAAAATGTTGATTATAAATTCTCTATCATAATATGATGACGTTGATTATAATCGATTATGATTCATTTTCTCATGAGAAAAAAAAACATTATCATTCAATGAATATTTGACATATTCATATGATAATTCAGGAATAATAATTACTTCTGATTATTATTTTCATATGGATGAAACAAAATTAAGAAGTGGAGTAAAATTTTTGCATTAATTTGGTTTTTAGAATAGTATAATAATGACTTGCCCTTAAGATTTAATCATTTACTGGTTAAAAAACGCAACGTTGCTATTACAAAACTATGTAAAAAAAATTCGGTTCGAAATATTGATCGACAGCTGAAAAATTTTACGAACATGTTTTAATGGAAAAATGCCTCGCAACTTCATTCAAAATTGGTGATAAGAAGCGAAATTCTTTTATTTGTTTTGAAGGCAGCTTTAAATATTTTAAAGCACATTATCTGTAGCTATGGCTAATTTAACACGAGCTCGACTCCTGTAGTTCTTCAAAAATTAATCAGACAAAATTCATATGAATTGCTTCTCATCTCTTATATGATAAAAAACATTTTTCACATCAACTTTACTATATTGTGTTAGGTGAATTTGCAGTGTTTTATCCAGATTTGCTCTTGTGGAAGTGTAAGATTCTAAACTCTAGAAGGATAATTGTCTATCTTTGGAAGAAGAAACTCGATATTCTGAGAGTCAACACATTCTGGACTCATCATGTTGAATAAATCACTACGTACTTTATGGTCTCATTCAAATTAATTTATCCATTCGATCATTAGTTTTCTTTTATATAAGTTTTTTTTCTTGGAATTATGTTATCACATTTTGTTTTAATAATCACTTTAAAAGATTAATTGTTAAATTTATCATATCATGTTCATAGTCGTTTACGAAGCCTAAATGCTTTGTAACATATATAATTGAAATCATTCATAGTTTTTGGATAGTTTTTTTTTTGTTAATATTAATAGAGACAATTTTATTGATTTATACAAGTAAATCACCATTGATGAATTTAACTAGGAAACATTTCGTAATGAATTGAAGCAAACTTTGAATGAAATTACAAAAAATGTTAAATGAATCCACTTTACTTTGTGTTAATATGTATGACACATCTTAACTAAAGTTAAAAATTTACATTGTATTTGCAGTAAAATTATATATTTGTTTTATTTTTCCTTTCGCATAAAAAAAATCATGAATACAAATTTAACATTAAAACATTTATTGTTTAGTAAAATAAAAGATAAAGTGATAAAAATTCTCGATAATAATATATACTTTTGATATTAAGACTTTTATGATTAATCTCGAAGATGTACCGAACATATTATTCAGGATATTTGCTTATAGTATCCAAACAAAAAACTCTTTCGCATTAATGATCCGAATCAAAATAAGTAAATGCTAAATTTTCCAGATCAAACTCATTTTTTTCCTTAAGATCTACAAGAAATATATTGTCATCTAAGTAATAAACGATGCATAAAATATACATTTTTCTCATCAATGATATTTGCATGTCCTTTGATGGCTTATAGATAAGAAGAAAACTATTCTTCTGTTAATTCTATGATGAAAATGTTTTCTACTTTTGTTATGCGTTTTAATGACGATTGTGTAACTACGAAATAATAGAGTAGCAACTATAAAAAACTGTCATAGTTTACTTTATCAATGTCTAATAAACTCATGATAGATGAAACTACCCACTTCTAGACATTAATGTAATTTATTGACATTCTTAAAAAGAATATTGAGATTATAGCATTATATCAAATTTTCTTGATAAAATGTCGTAAGAAAATCATGTTGAAGAACTCTATTAGACTACCAAGAGAACATGTATTGGTACGCACAAATCAGAATTAAAAGCTCAAATAGATGAACTTCTATTTATTACAAGTCTATACTATATAAGAGATAATTGTATACATATGAAACATTTCAAACATGAGACTAGTAAGTAGTTTTTTATTCGAAGTTTTCTATAGAAAAACACAATTGATGAAATGTCTTATTATTTGGAATTCGAAAAAAAAGTACATTTATTCTCATATTATAATATAGTGTTTACTAAATGAGTCTTTGTAACTGCAATAAAGATTATTGATAAACATGTCATTTTGCTATGTATAAGAGAAAAGGTTTTGCTTTGTTTCTCTACATTTTCAGTAAACATCAAAATATGATCACTTGAGAATTATTATCATAATGAAGTAGATTGGGAAATGTTTCGGATATCTTAATCAGATAGATATAAATCATTCATTTGATCATGTAAACAATTGTTTTAATCATTTAATTTGACATACTCTATCACATGTCAATATCAGACATGTTGAAAATGAAATATTTATTTTGATTTTCTATTAAAATGATATTCTATTCAAATATAAAATATTAAACATTTTCATTAAATAACTTGTCTTGATAAGATGATCGTTGAAAATTTTGATATAAATAAAACACTTTTCTTTTTTTCAGATTCATTCTTTAGCATACTATCGATTGAAAACATTTGACATTTAATATCATATTGAACAACTCAATCTTTTCTAACTAATAATAAAGCAAAAAAAAAAACATTTTTTTTTCCACCAATCATAACAACAATAATAACAATTGTAACTACAACAACTAAAGCTTCAAGAAAAACTAAAATGTCAATAGCAAGCAAGTATTGTTTTTAGAATATATATATACGTATATAATCTGTATTGCTTTTATACTTCAGTTACAAACAGGTTCTTTTGGGTCCGACAACATTTATTACAACAATAAGGACTTCCAAACCATTACCTATTAAATATTCGAGTTATACATCCATTAGGGATGATACTCGTCTCTGTTTCTTATGCAGTTTTAATTTATTCAATCTGTCATCACCTGTCATCATTCAATGCATCATAACATTATTTTCTTGTCTGAGACTGCGAAAACATTAATCGCAACTTGTCATTTTCTGACCTTTTTCTGTGACATCAGTACAAGTGGCTAGTACATCCGAATACATTCACTAGTGACAGGTCATATAATTATAGGGTTAGCATATCATAGTGCATGCAGCAACATGTCCCAGTAATTAAATGCTATTATGGCTATGAATACAATTGTTTTTATGTCTATCATCTTATTTAATCGTTGGAATGTAGTACTTCTTATTGTACTGGTAATTTAATTCATAAATTACTATATCGATCTTTTTTTTTGATTTCATTAATTACAAAACATAACACATTAATGTTATAACGAACTTTGTATAAACATATTTTTTGTTAATAATTTCAATTATCTAAAAATATTTTTCAAAGAATTTTTATTTTCTTATATGGTATAAGAGTTTCTTGAGATGATACATTCATTAGAAAATATAGCTTATGAAATTAAATCAAAACTATATTTATTAAGTTTTTAACATTTAAAAAAGTATCATGTCAAATCTATTTTAAGTTCATTGATTGTAAATGATGAACATTCATCAATCAATCTATTAAATTCTTTTAATTATTAATTTTGTTTACATTAGTTTGAAATAATTTTTGATAATATAAATGAATTTATCTAGATTTGTGATAAAGATAAATCTTATCAAAAAAATGATCTCAGATAAATTTGTTATAATTTCAAATTTGTATACTTAAACAAATGAAGAAAAAAAACCTAGAAATTAGAATTTTTTAAGATTTTCTTTATAAGCACATATAATGAAAAAAATTTTCATTTGAAAAAATCATGTATTTGTTAAGCAACAAAATAAAATTGAGTAGTACACAAAAAACCGGTTAAACTGTAACATGATTTTTTTAATTTGAGGTATGTGAATGAGAATACATGAGCATAGAACCGATTCAGTAACATACATATGTATCACAGATGTGCGCACCAAATAAAGTTTACGTTATTTACCAAGAACCATTTTAACAACATCTATAGAAAAAAAAAAATAATTTATATCTTCTTTATTTGAATATATTACCATCATATCGAATGATTCCATTACCAGTAGTATCAATTTCACGCAATATTTCATCGACTTCATCATCAGAAAATTGTTCACCTAGACTAGTCATTATATGTCTGAAGAAAATATTAATGAACATATTTTTTTATAAATTCAAATATTTCTATTACCTTAATTCAGATACTTTAATAAAACCATGTCCATTTTTATCAAATACACGAAAGGCTTCTCTTAATTCATCTTCTTCACTATATTCATTAGCTCGTTTAGCCATCATCTGGAGGAATTCATCAAAATCTATTAATCCTTTGCCTAGAAAACAAAATAAATTTATGTTTAATAAAACATATGAACAAATAAACAAACCATCACAATCAAATTCATTAATTAATCCTTTAAGTTCATCTTCAGTAGGGTTTTGCCCGAGTGTTCTCATCACATTACCGAGCACTTTGGGACTAATGGCGCCGTCTGAATTTTTATCGTAAAGAAGAAAAGCTTGTTGGAATTCTAGAAAAATATATAAAAGCAACAATTATTTATTATTATTATCTATTCATATTTACCTTGAATTTGTTCGTCTGTAAAATTTTCAAGCTAAACAAAATCCAAAATAAAATTATCAAATAAATTCAATTTTTAATAAATTACTGTTTTAATATCATAGAAAACAAAACTATTCGAATTAATAAGAAGCGATTGCATCTTATCTTAACAACGAATCTTATAAAAGAAAACCTCTGATATGATGTTGTAGCAATGTGACAATACATTATTCTTTTTTTCATCACTTAATACAAATCAATGTCGACAGGATCGACACACCCAAAGATAAGATCTTGACGACAATAACACAAGAAAAAAAAGAAACACTTGTCATCGCATTCAATGAGCAAAACTCAAAAAAAAAAAAAAAAAACCCAAATTATAACGATAAAACTTATCTTTGTCTATCGATAGAACATCGACTAATAAATATATATATGCAGACAAAAATAAATAATTACGTCACTTTATTGACGTCAACCAAACAAATGAAAAAAAAAGAACCGTTGTTATTCTAGAGAAGGTCTTACTACATGATTTTAAGACATATCAAGGGGATTGAATAGTATATTACATTAGCAAACAAAAAAAAAACTACTTATGAAGCAAGATTCCCAATTGATTCATATCGTTTTCAATGATATTTTTTCCATAGTTTGAGGTCATTATTCGAAGAAAACTTCTAAGGTGGTTTGACCCTATGGGACTCTCTTCGAAGGTTATGACCATTTTACTGATTTTTTTCAGCTAGCACAAGGTATATAGAGAAATAGTCTGAAATATTACTCATGTGGAGTTCTGTTGGTCATTGGAACATTCTAAATATTTCAATAGAAAAAAATGTTTTCTCGTTGTGATACTGAATCAAATAAAAAAAAGTGAACATTTCTAGATTTTATAAATTGTGAAACAAGTTTTTAAGAATTGATATTTTCTTTTCACTGAAACCTTTAGAATGTTCCAATGTTCAACATAACTACATATGAGCAATATTTCAAATTGAACTTTTGTTATTCAATTTTTCTCTAAGTATGTTGTATTTGGTAAAAAAAAATCAATAAAATGATTTTCATCGTTGAAGAAAGTCTCATCAATTGAAATTCTGTTAGGATTTTCATGAGAATCCTATCATCAACATATGGACAAAATATGATTAAAAACGATATGGATCAATTGAAAATGTTTTCTTGTTAGCATAGATAAACAATTTCTCAATTAAGATATTTTTAATGTAAAACTATTCATTATATCTCCTACCCCAGTTTGAAATGGATCATATGCATAGAGTAGATCAATATTAATCTGTTGATTTGTATCAGGATCAATACGAACACTTTCGGGAACACATCTTTTACAGATTCTTTTATAACAAAATTTTGCTAATGTTGATGTTTGAGAAGAATCATTGATTGTTATTTCATTTGAAGTAGATTTTTGACTAGATAAATAATGGAAATTAGTTTTATCTGATAATTGATTTATTTTATCACAGGAATGTCGTCGATGTTCAGTTCCAATTGTAAATAATGGAAGAGGAAATAGGTGTGATATTGATTTATTCTTAGTTTCTTTTGTCATATTTTTTTTCATAAATCAATCTTTTGACAAATGTCAATATATAGTTTTTTTCTTTTTCTTATTAAAATATTTGTGTCACATATTTCAAATTAAAGAAAAAAAAATCAACATAGAACAGAATTAGAAGCAAAAAGGAAAATGGTGTCGATATACTGTCATATTACCACTATTAACAATGTATGTTGCCGGCAACAGGTGCCATCCATCAATATATTATAATAATAGTCTATCTTCTACTCTTCTACTAGGAAAAATGAAAAATAAAATGCTTGAAGAAAATTTAATAAAACAAAAATTGAAAAGAAGATACAACATGACATTTTACTTTTTTTGTGGAAATACACATTCATTTACTACTTGATCTATTGCAAGTTTTATACTGAATAATTATTTCACATTCTTTATACATTAAGAATGTGGAATGATTAATTAGTTTTCTTCTATATTATTTCGAAATTAGAATGTAGAATTTGTCAGTATAGACAAATTTCCCTCTTTTTTAATTGCTGATTGGTAATGTTTTACGCATATATATATATAATGGTTTGCAAAAAAACTTGGAACAAATCTTTAGTTTGTATTAGGGGATAGTTCAAGTGCTTTCAAAAATATATTTCTTCATTTAAAAGATATCAGTTTACAGTTTTAGAATATCTATTTCAAGATTTGATTCTATAATCAAGAGATATTTGCTTTCTATGCTATTAATCAAATTAATTATTAATTTTTCAGTATTAATATTTAAGAAAATTTAAATGGCGCTTGATTTTGCTCATGTAAACAATCATTTCACATTGTTTATGTCAGTTTTCAACAAACTCTTTAAATATCACTTGACTATTTTGTCGAATAAATTGACCTTATTTTCGGCTGTATCGGGCATCAATAACACGTTTCCAACCATTGACTGTTCGATATTTTAGAAAGCTTCGAGTTCTAATCTTTTTAAATCAGTAACTATAATTCTAGATAATAGTATCTTTATATATCGGTAGATTTTTCTGACATAGCGAATTCTCATGTTTTCATAATGTAATACAGAAGTATGATGTGATTTGAGACGGTGTGTCTTTGCTATATCAGATTATTATTATTATACTATGATACAATAGAACTTGATCGAATATATGAAAATTTTTAGAGGATAATCTGTCCAGTATAAATCTAGAATTACTGCAAAACAAAGGCTCAAGAGGATCTAGAAAACATCAAAAGTTCATAATGTGAGATTGTTCCAAGTTTTTTTTGCAAACCATTGTATATACATATTTATTATCATTAGTAGTCATTTAACGATAAATCATTTTGTGCTAACTTATGAAGGAATAAAATATGAGAAAATGTTGACAATGGTTTTATAGACGAACAAAAAAAAAATGACTTGAGAAAAAGAACTAATACACTGTCGCTAAACAATGAGAAAAACAGACGTCGAAACAATCAAGTAACTGTATTTTGTTATTATCATTTGTGTCATTTTCTCGATGACATTTAAAAAAAAGCGTAAGACAAAAAAAAAACTAATTTCATCCAAGCCGAACAACAACAATCTATTAATTATATGTATATGTATATATGAAATACCAAACTATTATTCATTTCATTACTTTATAAAAGAAAAAATAAAATAAATAAACAGAATTCATTAGAAAAAAAATTATTCTATTAAGATATTTACATGAATAGAATTGGTATTTCTATTAGAAAAGATTGCTTGTCACGATTTCATGATTTATGTCACATTATGAAGAAGAAAAACAACAGCAGTTCTCTTACTGTTTTTTTTCTTTACAATGACAATACTAAAACAACTAATAGACAAAGCACTAATAGCTCATAAAAGAGATACATGGAACAAAAATACACTTTTTGACGTTTTTTTGTTTTCTTTATCAACAAAAACACAAAACTTTTATTCGAACTACGTAAAATATATTTGATATTTTTCTTTTTTTTTGAACTCACCCAGTCAGTAATACTTGTCGGCTGTTGACTGGTGGACACTGTAGTCATGTGTTGTTATCGTCTTAAATGTGTTATCTCCCATGAATGGATTAAATATCTTTTGTCCAGTTTATGTTGAGATCGAATAAAATATACCTTTTTCTTTTTGTCTTTTTCTTTTCTTTGCTATTTATGACTTCAATAACTTTAACCAAAAATTGCTTGTTAGATGTTAGTAAATGGGTGTTGATAGATTTTTGAGAATCTTTCTTGTTTGCTTGTCTTCTTTCTCTCTCTCTCTATATATATATATTATGTATGCGCCTCTAAGCTATTTGATCTATCTATACATATACACACATTATAAACGAAAGGAAAATATCAAGCTCGCAAATAATAATGCATAAAACACGACGAAGAAAAGCAAGAAAAGAAGAATAAATAGTATAGTATATGATATTATGAGAGACAATAACGAATGGTGGAAACGCCAGACAAAAAAAGAAAATTATCGTATTATACCACCAAATACTATCATTACAAAAGCTTCCAGGCAAACTTCGTCTTCTTTTTTGATAAAATATCAATTCGAACTACTATGATTAGTAGATAATTAATCATATTCTTCAATGTATACATCGGATTATATATATAGGCTTCATTAGAGAAATTCTTTTTATGGATATCTTGATTTGTTCGACCTAGAAAAAGATTAGTAAATTACTATTATTTATATCCATTGAATTCATCTAATTGCTAAAACTTCCTGATTAAATATGAGAAGATCTATAACTGATTATAAGTTACTGTCTAAGACTTGATTATATTTATATATCTAGGTATATTTTTATTATCAAATAGATTAGTAATGCTAATGTATGTAAAATGTGTATCAAGGATTCTATTCGTAGATAAACGAAAATATTTTAGGAACTCAAAAAAATGAAAACAAAAAATGATGAAATGGATAAAAGAAAAAGTTCAAGACTATTTCAATTTTATTGACTAAAACGAATATTTCTCACAATTTAATTCCATGATTTTGATAAAAGAAAAACAAATTCATTGTACTTACTTAACTAAAATATCTATTTTAATCAATAAAATAGAAATATATTAATTTTTATGTGCGTTTCATCATCCAAAACGTCTTGTCTTTTTTTTTTTTGTATTTTTGATAATAAAGTTTAATTAGTAATACAAGTTCTCATACAACTAACGAAAATCTGAATAGAAGCAATAGTCAAATGAATTTCATGATTTATCTGATCTATCAATATTTACTTAATTAAAATTTCAGACTTTTAGAGATTTTCTCGTAATATTATTTCACATAATGACGCTATCTCTACAAGTTACTTTTATCATATCAACTCTTATTAAGCGTTAGTGACAGAAATATTAGTTTAAAATAGTAAACGTCAACTCGATAGTAATATAATAACTATAATTATCAATTCATTTGTATACTACAACTCAAATACTTTTTGTTTTTGTTGTTCACAGAATTAATAGAAATATTATTTATAAATATATTGTTTTTTTAAAATCGTGATTTATATGAAATGAGATAAATTATAAATTAAACATTTCTTAATTCAATCATGCAAAGGTCATCTTTGTCTCGGATCATAGTGTCAACAAGAAAAAGTAATAGATTCTTGCAATATAATAAGATCCTATTCTGATATTGTTTTTCTTGACGTATAACTATCATATACAAAAGAATACAAAATATATTACACTAAGTAGTTTTCAATAGAGAATCTAAAGTTTATTATAAAGACAAGTCTATTTTTTTATAATTAGTGCTATATTCAATATATATTTCCGTGAATATTTATTCCACAAAACATATAGAAATCTATGAATAAAAATTATCGAGCATTTTTTTTTTCATTAGAAGTTTCTAACGAGCAACGCTATATATAATATTACAATATACGACTAATAGATAACAATAAAAGAATTACCATTAGTCTTTCATGATGCGTCAATGGAAAATTCTTAAATACATATCGAATTAGAAAAATAAGTCAAACACTTAGTTATTGACAAATGTCAATCGAACATAGTCAGATTATTTATTAAAGCAGACTGATATTTCATGTTTTTGTTTTTAAAAATTAGTCTCAGATGAAAACATTCTAACAGAAATTTGTGAAACTTCACAAAACCTTGTAGTTTATTAGCACTATTCAGTAAATTTTATATGAAATATTTCAAACATATTTTGTTTTTTATTATATACTTTTTATTTTCTGTTTTTAATTAAGAAATCAATTTAATCTTGTGGAAAAACTATTACATGATTACACTTTCATTTCAGAAGGATTCTAATTTATCATAATAGACGTTTACTCATTTAATTCAAGCAGTCAATGATGAAATATCTAAACAAGACATGCAACGTAAAACAAAATATTCTTGTCAATTATGATTCTGTCATCATCCTTCACATCACATTTATTTAACATTTTAATTATTGAATTTTTGGAAACAAGTACTTATTATATCGTTATTATTCAATAGATATTCGATAGATCCACAACTATCATATGAAATAATCAATTCATTGCATCTGTATCCGTATATATATATATCTGACTAGTTCGATAAAAAATACGTACATGGAACAACGTTTTCTTCATCAATAATATCCATTAGGACTGCCTTGCATTTTCGATGATATTCATATTTGTTTCTGTATTGGTAATGATCATTTAAAAACATGCTGATAATTGTCGACAAAGCCACTCGAATCAAAATTTGTATTCACTGTCGAAAGTTTCTCTCAATGGCGGATGTCTCAATATGCTAGAGTATATTGTAGAAGGTGTAACAGGAATATTCGCTAGTTTCTTACAAATAGTTGACACTACTATAGTATCCATGATTGTTATCATTACGTGTCTTGTCTGGTGCCTTTCGCAAGAGTAGGATGTCTTTAGTGTTGAACAGTATTTTCAATTCATTTCTGTCTCTTTATCATCGGCATTTCTCACACAATGATTCGCAACAAGCTGGTCTCAGTATATACTAGATTACGAGAGATGAAAGGTAACATGTGGTTGATTTTCTGAGAAGCAACATGATGAGCAATACTCTATGCTAATATATCTCAATGTTATCATTGATTTTTACACATATATTGAAAATATTAGAATTGTGTACAACAAAAAAAAAAGGATTTCTTATAATTCAAAAACCTAATGAAGAGAACAAGATGATCGTGTTAAGGTTCTTCGTTGATATGTCTCATCTATGTTTATTGGCAGTGGTTTGGATAATTGTTGGTTCACGACTACTTTGTCATTTTGCTTAAGGGTGAATGTAGTATTGATGAGTTTAGGTCTTCACTACCTAGATCCACATCCACATCATAAAATATATATGATGAACTTGATTGTATGATATAAATTTGACTAAAGTTAAATTCACGATTCACGTTCTATAACACGAACATACATGGCAATGAACTTATCATAAACTATTCGTTTTTAGAAGGCCGAAACTTTTGAATTATCTTCAAATAAAAATCTAAAAGTCGCATGTTATCAAGAGCATGTTTGTACTAAGAGAGAAGGTGTTCGTTTTTCTTACCCAAATATTTTAAAAATTGGTTCAACGAAAACTTTTGAAACTTTTCTAGACAACAGATGTCGAGTAGTGAAGCAAATTATCAACTAGTCTCAAGTTTACACAATACTTCTTCATTAAGAAAAATGAAGGTCACAAGAGTCAATGATAACTCCTCATTATCGCCTCCAATTCTTAACTAAGCTACTTTCAAAAGAGTTGCAAACTTTTCCAAATATACTGGACACTGTTTGATGTGTGTATTTTTATCGGATACTCATAGAATAAAAAAAAAAAACGGAAAATATTTAAATTACTCTGAGCAAGTTTATGATACATTCCGTACGGAATAAATATATGAAATATGAAGTAATAAGTGTGGACATAGGTGTGAGAGCAGCTACGATCATGTGTAATACTCAAGATAGAAACCTTTCACATACAATTATCCTCAATTATTTGAATATCAATTGTGATGTATACAAGAATTTCTCATTCATCAATTGAAATTCATTTGAACTTATATATTGCATTGTAAACGAAAAATGAATCAAATGTTATTCAACATGTCTACTTTTGAACACAAAAAAGTCTTTTCTTTAATTCAAAAGATAGACTTATGCTTAAATTAAAATACTCACCCATCTTTGAAGCCATTGCTTAGGTTTTTTGTGAAACACGATCTGAAAGGAGTGTTGAAGTGTTTAGGGGCAGAAATTTATACCCCCCCCCCCCCCCCCCCCCCCCACAGCCAGAAAGCCCAACCCCCCAAACCCCACCCCCCC
>CAJNSZ010000489.1:62861-79297 GCA_905329745.1 Rotaria sp. Silwood2
CACAGACCGTGACAGAGAAATTCCATACCCATCACAGACCATGACAGGCAGGCTCCGGACCCATCACAGACCGTGACAGACAGGCCCGGAATCCATCACAGACCGTGATAGAGGAACTGTGGTTCTAAAGTATTAGATAAACGGTTAGCTACAAATGTATCGAAAGAAATGGAACAAAATGATTTCCATTTAACTAGTAACAATAGATTCATCGTGTTTCACATTTTTAATCCCGCAAGAGATTGCGCTAACAGCTGTTATAGTTAGATATGATCCCTATATTATTTTATGCAGGTTAATATATGGTAGCGAATTGTCGGTATTTTGCAATAAATCTAGACAAAACGAATGAATTTAATTTGAAATATTTATCTTTACTGATCATTCTTCAAATATGGTCTGAAATACAAATAAAGAAATGGCAGTAAAATTCAAATGAATGGTTAATAACAAGAACTCATTGTTCTGAATTTGCCATACTGAGAGTACGCTAATTTTATCAAAAGTGAATAGATGATATATGTATAGCTATGATTGTTCTATTGTTTTAGTAAAAAATCTTTCGTGATCACATAAACAATCACCTCATGTCGGTTTTAACAATAATCGTCCCTCTAATACATAGTTAATCTTCACAACTGTTGTAAATTCATTTTAGAGGTATCATATCTATCTTGATGTGTTTTTTTCTCACGTTGATTTAGATAGGACGATTTGCTATTCTTTTGTATGTTTCAAATATCGTTTAATCATTTTACTGAAATCATATCGTCGATTCATTACCACGCCTTGAGAATTTTTCTTTTTTTTACGTTCATTATCGTAGTTGATGTAGATCGATACTTTTCTTTGTTCCAATAATGAGTTAATTATATCTTCATTCAGTAATCCTGAATAGTATTTTTCTCTTTTCACCAGATATTTATTCGAAGAAAATTGAAGAAATCATCGATTGGACTGATCTGTTACAATCTATTGATTCATCTCTGCTGAACACCATCCATTTGTGAATAACAATAAACTACCGTCTGAACATGTAACACAAACCCAATCTTTTTCATAAAAAAAATTTGGCATTGTTCAAAAATCGTGGATTTTTCATTAGAAGTAAATACTTCTTCATTATTAATTACAAAACATCGAGAAAGTATTGACCATCAACACATATTTCGAATACGATCTCCATGATTGAATAATATCTTCTTTGTAACAGTCAAGTGACGATCTAACAAGGATGAATTATGATCATGCTCCGTTAGTCAATGTTTTACGCAAGCAGTCAATGACCAGTGTGTGAAGTCCAGAAATGTGACAGTACGATGTGGAAAACTAAGAGAAAAGATATTCTCGACTATGGATAAAAAAAAACCACGAGACTGTCGTCAATAGTCAATGAACAAAGACGAAACCGAAGATGTTGAAGTTCATTCAGACTTTCTTCGATCAATCGTAAATATTCTGATGAGGAATTAGCATTCTCATCGACTGAAGCGTTTTCTGACATGTGTTGAGACATTTTTGTTTGTTTCTCTTCTATTATTTTGCTTAGTACATGAACTAATTTACCCGATTCTATACTCTTTCTTTCGAAGAACCAGTCTATCGTTACAGTGCACATCACTGCGCCATTGTTTTAATTCCTGAAGATATGTTGCTTGAATCCAATTAAACCGGCTGGAAACATCATTCATCTATCTTATTAACAATGGATGAAACATGGATTTTCAGCTGCTCTTCACGGTTTTTCACCTGTTTTTGGCATAAGTAACTCTGAAAACAATTACTTAATGTATATAGACAAATATGAATCACGCAATGCAATGAAGATGAAGTTATTGGAATTGTTTCAAAAGAGGTGAGTGAATCACTCTAAAAAGTAATTAGTGTGAAACGAAATAAACAAACTTGAACTTTACACTTTTCGTTCTTCTGTCAGATGTAGCCTGTCGTGAACGTACAAAATGAAAGAAAATGAAAAAGTATTATAGCACTCCATTATACACCAGCATTCATGGTTCCATTCAAAACATGTTTTTTTCATTCAAAGTTTTTTATCACACATAGTATATCGATTGTGCTTCGATTAGTAACATGATCTTTCGTGTCCTATCTTTAGCATTGATAACATATTGATAAACAAATTAAAAAAATTTGTCAATATTTTGCTATTCTGATAGAACTATAATGTGTGTCTGTATCTAACGTATTTTTGTCGTTTATCTAAAGGTACATATGTACATCTTCAGCAGTAATATAGATTCAAATTTTAGAATTTAGTCCCAATAAACAAGAGTTTTTCAAAAATCCATATTTTCCACATATTCACAGTCTGCTTAAAAACTTTTATCATTGAATCGCTAGAACAGCTATTTTCAAACAGCTAAGACTAGAAAGAAATAGGTTACTTCAAGTCGAAAAGCACATCAAAGTACAAAAGTAGTCCAAAGTAAGTAGAAGCATTTCAAAGTCAGAAGAAGAAGCTTCAAGTATGGAGAAATAATTTCGCGCACAACAACGAAATACTTGGTGACTACACAAAAGTGCAGGAAAGTGCTTAAAAATATTTTTCAAATTGTAGTACGATGCTCTATCTAGGATTGTCTACGTTTTTCTTTTATCTTTTATCTTTTATATAAATTATTTAAATATTTCTATAATAATACAATTTGTATTTCTTTTTGCACTTATATATACATCGAGTTTTTTAAAGATATGAACCAGTCAGAATCTGATTGATCGACTGAACCTGTAATTACAACATCTAGAATGTATGATTGCGGTTATATTGTGAAACTTTTAGATAGTTTCAAATAGTTTGAAGCGACTTGATATATCTTGAAACAACCTAAATGAATTTTGCGTGCAAAAATCTGCTGGTTTCTTCTTCGGCTAAAATACACAATCAATGTAATACCATTCTTTGTGCCTATACTAACAATTATAAAGAATTCGTGAACGCATTGCAGATATTGAGACATTGAGTGTGGAATAGTGACTATTCTACAGTTGCTTTCTGTGTGGTTGAAAAGTATCTATCAGTTCGTTTCGAATGCCGAGCTCTAGGTGTTGATTATAATAACTATTTTCCATTCGTAGTAGTATTGACATTCGCATCTCGAAAAATTGCTAAACAACTTGAACCAATGCTAATCTTCAATTGCAATATGGATCAAACGAAAGAGCTTGTTTTCATAGTCAAGACGTTGAAAGACAGGTACAAGCATGCGAAGAGAAGGTCTTCAAACCGATAACATATCCTCATATGTTCACACATTCACATCCACACGTTGCTATTTAATAATTACAAGCCACAAGCTATCTGTATACATTACGAATGTCAATATTGTGTCAAACTTGTGTCTCTTGATGTTAAATCTTAAAAACAATCAAGACAAAAACTCGTTTCAGTTACCATGTGGTAGCAGAAACGAAATTACATAGAGTAAAAATGATTGATTCTTAGAGAACTATTCTTTCTTTCTGAATCATTCTCATGAGTGGTTGAATCTAGCAACAGACTTACTTAATTCAGTAACACAACAGTTTCACATATGTTGCAATTTATTTCTGAAACATGTTCATCCCTTATATATAAATGCAATAAACAGAACGAAATTCCGTTTTAATCATCAACAATTTGCAAAAACTTCTCACTTAAGCAGTTTACGTTTTTACAAGGCTATCATGTGAACTTTCGTTCATAAAAATCGGGTCTTCATTATATGAGGTACTCTGCCAATTTACTCCGAAATCCTGGATAGATGGAACAATCGAGCATTCATACACATTGGTACATATCGAAATACATTGCTTTTCTCATTCATTCAACTTGAGTTCCTTGAGAGAAGTCAAGACAATTGATTATGTTCTGTGTGAAGTTCGTCTAAAAAGATTTGCCATCGATAACAGAGATTTAGTTTCTTTATGCTACATTGAGAATGATCCATGAGTTCTCAAAAAAAACAAAAATTGGTCTTGTTGAATTTGAGTAGATTCATTTTAGAGATCGATATTTTTTTATGTTTCCGTCTTGTCTCCTCCGAAAAATTATCATTTTGTCATGGTCATATAAAATGCAAGTTCTAATTCAGTGCTTCAATTTTCAGATCTTAAATAGAACCCTCGTCATATGTAGAATAATATATACATGTCTGTTGTCACATCAATATGGAGCAAAAAATAATAATTTATTGTTGTAAGCAAAGTGTTCACCGACAAAAAAAAAACTAGTATAAACTACTCTTGAAGATAAGCTGATATATATGAAAAAATGATAAAAAAAGAGTTTGTTCAATTGAACGCAATCTAAATTTGATCTGCATCTTTTTCGCCAAGACAAACTGTGCGCACAAGAAGACTAGTTACAGAATAAGGATCGCAATTAGAGGCCGGTCGACGATCTTCGAAGTAGCCACATCGTTCTTCGTCACATTGGCGAGGAATTCGAATGGACGAGCCGCGGTTGGCCACGCCATAACTAAATTCATGAATCTAGGTAGAGAGAAAAGGATTTTATTAGCAATAGAGTCACTTCGATTTCAACCCAAAATCATGATCATCCGTAGCCTTGTTAGCTGTAAGATAGCTAATATTTTTCTAATCTATAAGATAGAATAACAATATGAAGAAAACATACGCTGGCGGTTTCATGTTTTCCCGTCAATCGACGTTCATTATCTTTGCCGTAAACTTTGATGTGTGTTTTATGTCGCAATGAGAGTTTTTCGATTGCAGTCTTAATTTCTCTAAAAATTGAAAACAAAAATAGAGCACTGACGCCTTTCATTGTATCAATCAGATGACTTACTCGATACCGTTGGGTTCACGCATGGCTAATGTCGAAAAATTTGTGTGACATCCAGCTCCATTCCAATCACCAGCAATCGGTTTTGGATGGAAGCTCACTTGAATACCGAATTCTTCGGCCATACGTAACAGCAAGTATCGTGACATCCAAAGCTGATCGCTGGCATCAATGCCTTCACATGGACCCACTTGATATTCCCATTGGGCTGGCATAACTTCAGCATTCGTACCTCGAATATTTACTCCGGCATAGATACATGCTTTGTAATGTGCTTCAACCAAGTCACGACCCAATGCCAAACATGCTCCAATGCCACAATAGTACGGACCTAAAATTCATCAAAATGAATTGCTTAACATTATCAAGTGTTGTTTGAAGTGTCAAGTAAACCTTGTGGTTGAGGATATCCTCCTTTGGGCCATCCGAATGGCCATCCATCTCGATCCATCAATGTATATTCCTGCTCAAGACCAAATAATGGACGTTGATCTTTAGCAGCTTCCATGGCAGCAAGACAATCGACTCGATTATTGGTAACTAGAAATTTAACGATAAAAATTGTAAATGTCTATATTAAGCATAATTGATTCTTACAAGTCGGTTTCTTATCAAAATTGTATGTTTCACACAGAACTAGCTTATTTGGCGCAAGTGTAAATGGATCGTTGAACATTGCCACTGGTTTTAAATACACTTCTGAATTCACTCCTTCACCTTGACCTGTTGATGAACCATCAAAATTCCACCAGGAAATATCGTTTGATGACTGGGGCTCCTTGTCAAATGTACGTGTTTTGGCTATAATCATACGTAAGAGCCTCATTTATAATTCGTGAAATAGCAATATAATATACCTCGCATATTTTCTCCGGTTCCATCAATCCACACATAGGTAACCATCGTTTTCCCATCATTTTGTGGCAGAGCTAAATATTTACGAAGTATAGACTTGTCCATACCTGCTGTGTTAGTAAACACTGGATTGATCATGATTGAATATTTCCACTATCTACAAAAAATAACAATGATCGTATTTAAAACTATGTAAGAAATCCCATCGTTAATTTTCAGTATACTACAGATTTCGCATCGTAAAAAACAAATGATTAATTATGAATCATATTGTAAACGAGGATACTTTTCCGACAAGCATCTATCGTCTATCCTATCCTATGAGAAATTTTTTCAAAAGACGCACAATAAGTAAAAGTCAATCATTCAATACTGCTTTGAAATTGAGTTGTAGTTCAATCAGATCGGCTACGCACGAGAAAATGAAACAACTCAGTTGCCATAATCAGCAATGCTCATTTCACCCAAATGAAGCGAACCATGATATATCTATCTATCTAGTAATGAGAAAACAATAAAGTGAAGATCAAGATCGCATCAGAAAGTGTCAATTTTACTAAATTTTATTAAATATATTTGAATTTTTCACGTCTTACTAGACGTAGATATGAAGTTCTAATAGCAGTAGAAGAGTATAATACCGAGTTAGATGAAACCAAAATGAGAGATTCGTTTTGAGAACCCATTGCTGTTTTTGGTAATAAATTAGGTATTGAGAGTAAGAAAAAGAACGCATTTTCATTTTTATATGCATCTAAATTGATCAACAACACAATATTTTTCTCTCACTGTCCTTCAATAGTTAACTAAACATGCAATTCTTCAAGAGAAAAAAAACACGTTGTGTAAGAGGAGTCACAAAGAGTGTATTCAAAATGTCTGGGTGAAGGTTATGTGAATATGAGGATTCGAAGCTGAGTGAGTAAGGCGATGGGTGGCAGTGTCAGTAGGATCAGAGCTGTGAGGACCAATAAAGTTATCTTAGCTCTCAGTTTTACATCCACCGACATCGATTCTCAGCGTCACCGTCCGTCTTAACCTAAGCCTAGAGCCCGTTCGATTCAATATTCTTGAATTCTCCTATAGACTTGATTTTGTCATCGAATTCAATCAATTAATAACCTATTTTTTCACCTACACTGAAATAAAGAGTTTCGAACATCGTAACTAATTTAAAACCTTTTTAGGTTTTGTGTATTTCTATGAAATCTCAAAAAAGACTTGTCAAGCACCTAGAACACATTGTTAAGATTCTTGTATCAATGCGCGAAACCCACTTCAAGTTCTGTATCACACCATTTTTGTCTCGCATATTGTATTCACTGATGTCTGACTCTTTTCTCATTGGATTATAAACACTATATTGTTGGTTAAGCAGATTCTCTTAGATGGTAGTTGTATCTTCCAAAAAGAATCATGTCTATGCGTATTCACAACTCATTCATTATCTACATAAAAGGCTTATCATTTTTTTTATAAATTCTAGTTTCTAAAATCAATCGCTAAATAATATCCACATTTATGAATAATTAGGCACTTAAATTCAATTCTAATAGCGTCAAAGACATTTTAATTTTGTTGTTTTCTAACATGACACATACCATAACCTGATACCATACTAATACTCATTAGGACGATGCGACTTATTCGCTCTTGTCTTATGACAAAAATGAATATGAATATATGCAGTACGAGCAACAATAAAGCTAATATGGCATAAAAAGAAGAGAACCAAGAACAAATATGATCAACATGACATAAAAAAGAAAAGAAAAATATGATTGATGTATGAACACAAATGTATTGCCTAGTATGATCACCACCACGTGTGACGGAACTACTTACACGTTTCAGTTTTATTCCAAGAATGAATATAAATGCGTGCGACACGAACAACAAGATAAGACTAATATGGTATAAAAAGAAGAGAAAAAGAACAAAGATAAAGTCAACACAGCACAGCAAAACAAGAAAAGAAAAGATGATAGATGTATACACGCATCTATTTGTGTTTGGTAGACGTCTTTGAACATTGTCATGAAGAATATTGACGAATAGAATTCGTCACACTCATATCATATTAGAGATGTTTTTTATTCAGCCATCAAACATTTCAAAGTATACAATTAACTCGACTAGAGTAATAACAACATAAATATGATATTATTTATAGTATTTTAACAGCATAATACTAAAATTACCAAGATATTCTATGATGCCAGCTGATAATATATATTCCGTCTTTCGCTCAACAGCTGATATAAATTTTGATGTGAATATTTCTATTTTAAATTTCACACATAAACTTCATTTGCATAACAACGTATTATCGGATATAAAATAATATTGAATATGATCATCCATCGGAACTAACTGTGGTTTCTTCTGTGAGAGAGTTTGTACTCTCCAAATCTCTATTCATAATCTTTTGTACTGAATTTGCATCTTGAATAGATACCTCATTCATATTTCAATCGTGTTTCTTCTTTGTTCGAAAAAGAAAGTGGAGTTGGAATGTAATTGAATAGATCAGCATACGTAGCACATCAACATGACTTCTCTTTGGCAAGACGTTTAGAAAAAAAATTATGTTGGAACTATGCGTTACATCATTTTTTTTTGTTTTCGATCTTTGATTTATATTTAGTGCTTGTCTCATACATGCGGTTCTTCGATGTTTTCTATTCTTACTTTGACCAATTAAATCTATTAAAATTTTTCTTTTAATGACGTTGACTGCTCATAGTGTTCTCTTCACGAATGTGTTTGTTTTTTTTTCTACACATTATCGAGATGATGTAAAATCAGTTTGAAAGCATTTTTTGCTTCAGGATTGACGTAGAAAGTAGTATTTACCTGTGCCAACGACATTGATTGTGTTCTATTTGCTTTCAGATTTTTTTAATTTTCTCGTTAATACATCTTCAGGATAAAATCGTGAATTTCGTTTTCGCACCAAAATAGAGAAACAACTGATATCAAAATTATTTTCAATGAAATAATAGTGAAATTTATTGCTGAGTATCGATGTTCATGGCTGTCAATAAACGGTTACCAGCATCTCAGCTGAGTCTATGCAATTCACTCAAGCATGAAATACTGCTTGTTAATGACAATTAATAGAAAACCGTTTATAATCAGCAAGATATTGGACTTGATATCAACACATTAATCTATTCAAATAAATAAGGATTCGTCTTAGACTTAATGCATCTGAACAGTCCTTAGGACTGGGACCCTGCAAAAAATCAACTATTCTTCAAACGAATGTTGTCTGAACAACAACAAAAAACATTTAGGTGGTGTCGAGTCTTCTACTTTTGAAAAAAATAATGTAATTTGCGTCGAATTTGAATGGTAAAGAGAATTAAAAAAACATTGCTTTTTCTTGGCAGCAAAATCGATGTGTCATTCTTACTATTTATTTCGTTGTATATCGGCCTTGCGCAAGTGAAAAGAGAAATGCTAGCTGCTACTCTTATAATTTTCTTGGTTAAAGTAATTTTTAATGCTCTATAGTATCTTTGATCATTCAATTTACAGTTATTTGTTATATCATAACGCTTTTTTCTGGTAGTAAAGTTTTTCATAATATACTTTCAGTGAAGGTTGAGACCGAAAGAAAATACATACATGTATTCATAATTGAGTACTCAACCTTTTCAGAACTCAAACATTAATAAAAAAAAATGAACAGTTAAGATTACATTAATACAGAACTTTCGAACTTCTCAGAACTCTTAGAATCGACAAAAAACTCGAAAAACTCAAGGAGCTCAAGTCACGATGAGAACAGAAACAGTTAGAAAAAACTCTGAGAACTCTAAAAACTTCGATGAACTGTAAAAAATTGTGAATCTTTGAGCCCGGCCTTTACTTCCACATCAGACCAATCTGTCAGCACACCAACATCCATACCTATTGCTGTTAGAAGGAGGATGTTTCTGCTATTGTAATTGGAAATTTCTATCTGACAAGTATGCATTATTTTGCACAACGCGGCTTCAAAAGAGATTATCATAGCGATCTGAGTTGGCCAAACTAGCCTAATTGTTTTATAATTATCCAAGTAATTCATACATTACAGCGAAACTACGTGTTCTAAGTGTCTGGTGCCAATCAATCTAGTAAAATTGTGCCTGAAATCCAGAAATGCACTATAGACAGCGGATCTGAACGTGGGATGTGAGTGTGAGTCTTCAGTATGTATATACCTACGGTCACACTCCTGATGCCAATCAAACCATCGAATAATTCAAAACGATTGAACTAAATGATTTTAATAGTTCTGATCATCATCGCTGTGAATATGATTGCCAATCTAGTGATCGTGGCCATAGGTCTTTATTACAATAAATTGCCATCGAAATAAAACAATTTAAACTGATCGAAAGATGTGTCTTATACCTCGATGAACACATCGAAGTTGTTCGTACCTTAATTAAGGAAAATACGAACATTAACATTCGATCCATTTTATTTGAAACTGGCCTATCTTATGACACTAGTAGTAGAATTACTCATGATGAATTGAAATTGAAACCGTTGCGCATAAAATGAATATTAAATCAGCTAATCGAAAACAACACATATCAACAAAATCTTAATAAATGGGAACCTCGATCAATGACGCCAATCTGATATTATTACTGAAGAAGAAATATGAATTTATCATCATAACTTTGATTAGAAACAATTGAATATGACATGTTTTTTTCGAAACTAAACGCCTAACAACAATGGTTGCATGATGCCAATGTGAGGAAAAGAACATGTTTGCTATCTTATATAAAACAACAAAACTAAACTTAGTATGTCTATGATTGAATTCAGTAGTACAATTACTTGTTACTTACTACAAAGACAATTGTCAAAAACATTTGTTTGACAATATCAAAGAGGAAAGATCGAAGTTTGGTTTTCACGCTATAAAGCTGCAGCACTACGGTAATATAAGACTTTATAAAATATATAAGAAATAATAAATTGACAATTTATCGGCATCGCATTTATTTAATCGTTTTTCTGATCTACGAAATTGAAAATTGTCTAATAATGAATACTAAAATAATTTTTTTCTTCTTTTTGTTCTATTATGTTTCTTTATTTAATCGTTCATTTAAATAATATTCAAGATCATGATAATCAAAACAAAATATACATATCATTTGAATAACGAACAACAATTATTGAACTGAAAAATGTTTAGATATTTTTCGATCGTATTACAAGAAATACAAATCTATAAAATACTTTCGAAATATCTTTAATAGAATTGGAAATATATTATCGATTATTCTAGATCGATTCTTAGAGAAATTTAAAAAAAGCTTTTCAAAAAGATGACCAAATTATATTTTAAATCTATTGTCAATAAAGAAAAATGCGATGATGAACTTAATTTTAGATGATAATATCTGTATTTTTTTCTCTTCATCAAGATGAACCGGGTATTTCAATCATACAAAAACACGCATACATATATGTATATCTATATTACACATAGAAATGAGTTCAATAACAATATTTAACCTCGAAGTTGAAATCCAGGAGCTGGAGGTAATAATTGATCCATTGAATATGAATCATCATCACCACCACCTAATAGTTTTTCATACATTTTTCCGGCTGATGGTGGTTTAGGTTCATCTTGTACTGTGGCTGTACTTGATCCAGGTAAACGTTGAATACCTCCTCGAGTTGCTTTTTCTTTTTCTTCATTTCTTGATGGCCATGTTGGAAACATTGATGGATCTATTCGACGAGGACTTTCTTCAAAATATCCATGTTTTAATGCATTTATTGCTGAAATTCGTTTGCTTGGATCATAAGTTAAAAATCTGATAAAAAAAAAAAAAAAAACAAAATCAATCGTTCATTAAAGAATTTCAAATTAAAATTCTTACTTATTAAGAAGATCAAAACCTTTTTCCGATAAAGAAGCATCAAATCTGGCTCGTAATCGATTATATGGATAATTAGAAAAAGTCATTTTTTTTGTATATGGAAGTGTATTATATTCCGGCCAAATTTTTTCATTAGGTGTACCCAAATCTTTAAATATACGATTTAATTGATCTAATTCAGATTTACCAGGAAATAATGGTTTCATTAATAATAATTCACCAAATATTGCTCCAACACTCCACATATCAATTGGTGTAGAATATTGCTAAACAAATGAAGATTTTGTTTTCTTTTATTAAAATTTGATAATCTTACTTTATCTCCAAGTAATAATTCCGGTGCTCGATACCACAAAGTAACAACGATAGGTGTGTACGGTTTTAATGGTGAACCATATTCACGTGCAAGACCAAAATCACCAATCTTTATAAAATATAAAGATAAAATCATTGAAAATGAAAAAATACAATAAAAAAAAAAAAAAAAAAAAAAATTTTACTTTCAAAATTCCTTTATTACTAAGAAGAAGATTTGATGTTTTTAAATCTCTATGTATAATCCAATTATCATGTAAATGATTAACACCAGCTAATAATTGATACATTAATGTCTTAACTTCACCAATTGAAAATGGTTTTTTCATTGTATGTGTCATTAAACTTTTTAAATCATGTTCAACATAATCCATTACAATATAGATTCGATTCATATCATCACCAACAACTATTTCCTTAAATTAATAATAAACAATAAACTATAATAAACATAATAATTACATTAAAAGCTAATTTTATAGCTGAGATATTATATTTTATGATCGTAACAAATAAGAATATCTATCATCATTAAAATAACTTTTTATGTCATCAATATTAATCTATGAAAATATAGTTCTAAAGTAACTAGACTCTATACTCGAAAAGTTCTCTGTATGAACATTTCAAAGAGGCCTAAGCAGATGAAACTGGTTGAAATGATTGATCAACTTAAAATTCATGTTTTGGGCATATAGAAAGGGCCTCTAAAAATTAGAATTTCCTAAAAATTCCAGTGAAAATCATTAATTCTTTCGTAAAATAATCAAAGTTCAACAACCGATTAGATTCCATAAACTGTCAGAAAAATCGAAAGTTTTCAAACGTTAAATAATTATAAAAAAAAGAATCAATCGTTTTGACTAAGAGTTTTGCGATATTCTTAGAATCATAAGGCCTAACTATAGAAAAATTTTCAGGTCAAAAAATTCTCCTAACTCATTAGAAAAGGATAATGAATATACATATTTGCAAGTTTATTTTAGCTTTGAAGTTTTCTTTATAGACTCAAATTTGTATCCGACAACCGAGTCGAACATTCAGCACTTAATGAGATCTCGACGTTTCAAAATATTTTTACTTTTCAAACTATTAATTTATATATAAAAGCATAGGAGTGAAAACCGGTTCGATCATAATTGAGCCATTTATTGTACTTGAGAACAGACCACAGAAGTCGAAAGCGATATTGTTTTACTAAAATAATTCATTTTTAATAGAAATTCATCTATAGATGATGACTAATTATGAGGAAACCCATTCGACTGATAATATCTATTTGAGCTCATATTTTGCTCATGGATAACCATTACAGTGTAGATAATAATTCTGAGTGTTCGTGTATCATTAGGCTTTTCTTCTCGAGTTCTGATCATTTTAATGAATTTTCAGCTGCAATGGATGAGTTCTTTTTAAGATAGAGTATCCCTAAAAACACAGGCTTTTTCAAAAGCTGTTGTGTGAAAGTAATGCTGTTTGTAAGCGCGTTATCTCATGAAAAGAAATATCTGTTTGAACTAAAATCTTCAGAATGCTATAGGAGCTATTATTGAGCAGAACTTCAAATCGAAACTTCTTATTACGACTTTTCTCGTGATTGCTTTTTTGTACAATTTGAGATGATCTTTTTTTTGGCGCAGAAACTAATTAGTACACTTTTTCATATGGAATAAAAGTTTGAAAACAGTGCTGTAACTGTGAAAACATCTGCCGGATGTTGATTAGCCTTCGGGTCCGGTTGTAAAAACTCGTACTGATGCAGGACATTAGCCCGAAGTGTGAGCACAAGAATGATGAATTACTTTCGAGGGTTTTCTCATGAGCTTAAATATTTTTAAAATAAAAAATTCTTAACTTACTCTAACAGTACAAACATTTTGATGTTGAGATTTAAGAATACAACAAATTTCTCTTAATGATGTTATTGGAAAACCTTCTTTTTCTTTTTCCATTTTTAATCGTTTTAATGCAACTATTTCTCCTAAATAATAAACATTAAAAAATTAATTTAAATTGAAAATATATCTAACCTGTTTTTTTATCTTTGGCACGAAAAACAACTCCATAAGCTCCTTCTTCAATTCTATTTAAACATAAATATTCATCAACTCGACGACAACCTTGAATAGATGGATAATAATTAGGTAATTTTGGTTTTTCATCAATTAATTCTTTTTCAAATATAGAATTATTAGAAATGGGTGGTGTCATAGCAGATTTTGATGAAGATGAAGCTGGAGTTGATGATGAATGACGTCTTGATCGTTTTTGATGATGACGATGGCGACGATGGCGACGATGATGACGACGTCGATCACTTCCATTTTCATCGTCTTCTTCACGTTCTTCTTCATCTTCTTGAATGTCATCATCGTCATCATCCTGATCATCAAAACGACTTCGAGGTGGTGCAGGTGGTGCTGGTTCTTCTTCACCTTCTTCAGGTTCATCATCATCTTGAGAATGATCATCTAAAGAAAGAACAAAACACAAAGAGATAAAATAATTTGTTTACTTTAGTTTGTTTACCTGTTGATGAATTAACTCTTTGTCCTTTTTTATCTTTATCTTCTTCAGTTGTTGTGACTGATTGATGTTCTTCTTTTGAATGATGATCATCACTTGCATCAGATATTGATTCTAGAATAAATGAAAATTAAAAAAATTAAAAAAACTCTATTGATATAATATTAACCTGCTTCTTCACCTTCTTCTGATGGTGATCTTTGTTCTTGAGATGAATTTCTTCTTCGATATTCTTTTCGTCTATGTTTTAATGAATCTTCATCAAAATTATCATCGGATATTGATGATCCACTTGATGAATGACGACGTTTTGATCGTTCTTCATCACTTGAATCTCAAAAAAAAAACAAAAAATAATAATAATTAAACTTTATTATTTAAATAAAAAAGAAAATTTTACTTCGTTTATGTGTTTTTTTATTAATATCTTGTTGTTGATTATTAGGTAAATAATCCATTTCACCTTCTTCTTTTTCATTATCATCATCATCTTCATCATCATCATCAACTATTTCTGAATGATATAAATCACTATTAAAAGTTCCGGATTGTTTTTCACTTGTTATAGTTATTGGTTTTGAATGAGAAGATTTATTTGTTGTTGATGTATTATAAAATGATTTTTGACTAACTTGACGAACCGATGATTTTAATGTTTTATTTGATGTTGATGATGGTTCTTCATAAATAACTGTACGTGATGGAATTTGAGTTGAACTACTCATACGATTTCGATCATCATCTGATTGACGAGAATGCGATGAACTTTTGTAATTATTATGTTCTATTTCATATAGATATATAATTATGTTTAGAATATATTTATTTTTTAATTAACTTACTATTACTCATTATTTGATTTTAAAAAATCTAAAATAGATTAAAAAAAAAAGATGAGTGCCTTTTTCAAAAAAAACTCTATAAATAATATTTGACCGACAATTTGACTTTAATACTAAAAAAAAGCATAATCAATCTTAAATATAATGGAATATTATTAGAAAGAATCGAAACTTTGTTATATTTATATGATTTACAAAATAAGAATGTTTGCTAAAGTTTTTCATGGAATTGAGTAACACAAAAAAAATTCATCTGATGTAACAATTTGTATTTAAATTGAACTATCCATTTTTTTTTTTCTGAAATCTCAATAATGAAGATGAATACATATTAATCTATAGTTAATTTATATTTAAATTTCATTATAATATATTGATACGATAGAGTAATAGATGACAATTTTGAAAATATTTCACAAAACTTTGCTTTAGAAAACTGAAACATTCCAAGTACTATCATTAGTCAAGTTCCATAATTGACATGTCTTATGTAACTATTGTAGCTCTTTACATAATACAATTAATAATGTTTTTCTATAATGCAAAACAAAAACAAAGGTTTCTATTTTAAAAGAAATTTCTAAAAAAAAGAATTCTTGTTTTTCGCTCAGAAATAATTCTTAAAAATAAAAATGATCATCAATCTGATATATCTATAAAATCTGACACATGACATCTTATATTCTTAATCCCTAAATAGGGTATTCTCGAAATCAACGACACTATATGCTAATAGCTCTAACTGCTGAAGCAGAGCAAAGATTATGAATGCTACGGTCTTGCTGATCTGTAGATGTACCCAGTAATATGACTGTATATGAGTAGTTTATATTTAAATGGCTTCTATTAATCTTAATTGTTCAAAAGTTGGAATATCCGTTAAGAAATGAAACACCAATTAACCTTACGTAAAGAATATCTTTTATGAAACAAAAAAATTCAAATAGATTTACCTACAAACTTTATTTTTAGCCACTTAAGCATAGTTGAGAAGAGGAAAAAGACGTTTGATTAAACAATTCTATTAATTTTTTTTAAATCACAGAAAAGCCATAAAGAAAACTAATTGATAAACACAGAAGAGTACTTTTTCTTTGAAATTACATGATGAAAAAATTTTTCTTTCTTTTCGTAATAATTTCTGATTGATTTTTGATTTAACCCATCAATAAACGAGTAAAATATATT
>CAJNSZ010000490.1:0-28163 GCA_905329745.1 Rotaria sp. Silwood2
TGGGTGTGAGTGTGTGGTGTGGGTGTGGGGGGCTGTTGAGTGTCATCTTCATCAACACCCACACACCAACACCCACACACCCACACCCACACCCCACACCCACACCCACACCCCACACCCACACCCACACACCCACACCCACACCCACACACCCACACCCACACCCACACCCTTTCCTAAATAATTATTTCATACTAGCAATCAATTGATGTCTATAGTGTACCATTTCCTAACTAGATCCAACAGTATGTATCCACTTTCTGAGCTTATGTGTTTGTCTTTACAAAATCAATATCCATGCAATTATTTATGATGAATTTATTTGAATTTCTGGAACATCGGAACTTCCTGTCACCTCGGAAAATAGTTGGAGAAAAAAAAGATAACTAATGGATAATGTTTGATGTTTGCAATAAAATGATGGGAATTGGAAATTTCGGTGTAGATGTGTGTTTGAGCCATATTTTCTACAAAGAAAAAAATAGTGAGTTAGTTCAGTACCATAAAGTACTTAAAATGATAATCTCAAAGAAGAATATACGAATGATGGAGTGAAACATCAGCGACATTCTTTTAATGAGTTAACATCGAAACAATATATTGACACAACATACCTGTCTTACTTGCCAATGCCACAAGACTATTCAAATATTCTTCTCATTTCGAGGACATGATGAATTCATTTGCAGCTATTTTCCACGACCATCTAACAAAAGAATAATTGATACCAAGTTCTATTCTATTCAACTCTTTTCTTCGATTCAAAGTATATATTTAAGTTCATTACACGATCGACGAAGACATGATGCAAGAATAAATCATATCAAGATTCTATTCAACTATTTTTCTCGATTCAAAGCATATATTTGAAATTCATTGCCTGATCGACAAACATATGATGCAAGAATAATTCAAACCGAGATCCCATTCAACTATTTTACTCGATTCAAAGGATACATTTGAAGTTCATTACATGATCGACAAACATATGATGAAAGAATAATTCATACAAACATTCTATTCAACTATTTTACTCGATTTGAAGCAAATATTTGAAGTTCATTCCATCAACCACCAACATATGATGCACGAATAATTCCTACAAACATTCTATTCAACAATTTTCCTTCACTCAAAGAATTTCTTTGAAGCTCATTCGATACTCGATCAACACATGCTGGAAGAATAATTCATAAGAAGATTCTATTCAACTATCTTCCTCCATTGAAAGCATATATTTAAGTTCATTACATGTTCGACGAAGACATGATGGAAGATTAATCCATATAAACATTCTCTTCAACCATTTTCTTACATTCGAAACATATATTTAAACTTCATTATATGATCCAGGAAGACATGAAGCAAGAATAATCCATAAAAACACTCTATTTAACTATTTTCCTCAATTCAAAGCACAGATTTGAAGTTCATTACATAATCGACGAAGACAGGATGCAAGAAAAATTCATAGTAAGATTCTATTCAACCATTTTGCTCGATTCAAAACATATATTTGAAGTTCATCAGATGATAGACGACAACATGATGAAAAAATAATTCATAGTAACACTCTATTCCACTATTTTGCTCTATTCAAAGGATATATTTGAAGTCCAATACATGATCGACGAATACATAATGGAAGAATAATTTGTACCAAGATTCTATTCGAATATTTTGCGCTATTCAAACAATAAATTTGAAGTTCAATACATGATCGACGAATACATCATGGAAGAATAATTCGTACCAAGATTATATTGAAGTATTTTGCTCGATTCAAAGGATATATTTGAAGTTCATTGCATGATCGAGGAAGACATAATGGTAGAATAATTCATAAAAAGATTCTATTCAATTATTTTGCTCGATTGAAAGAATCTATTTGAAAATCATTACATGATCGACGAAGACACGATGGAAGAATAATTTATACGAAGATTCTATTCAGGTAGTTTGCTCGCCTCACAGGATATATTTGAAATTAATTACATGATCGACGAAGACATGATGCAAGAATAATTCATACGAAGATTAGATTCAAGTATTTTGCTCAATTCCAACGATATATTTGAAATTAATTACATGATTGACGAAGACATGACGCAAGAATAATTCATATCAAGGTTCTATTCAATTGTTTTGCTCGATTCAAAACATATATTTGAAGTTCAATACATGATCGACGAAGACATGATTGAAGAATAATTCATACAAACATTCGATTCAACTATTCTCCTCAATTCAAAGCCTCTATGTCAAGTTCATTACATGATCGAGGAAGACATGATGGAAGAGTAATTCAGACAAACATTCTATTCAACTCTTTTACTCGATTGAAAGCATCTATTTGAAATTTACTACATGATCGACGAAAACATGATGGAAGAGTAATTCAGACAAACATTTTATTCAACTCTTTTACTCGATTGAAAGCACCTATTTCAAGTTTACTACATGATCTACGAAGACATGATCGAAGAATAATTCATATAAAAATCCTATTCGACTATTTTCCTCGATTCAAAGTATATATTTGAAGTTGATTGCACGATCGACGAAGGCATGATGCAAGAATAATTCATAGAAAGATTCTGTTCAACTATTTCATTGATTCAAAGTATATATTTGAAGTTGATTGCACGATCGACGAAGGCATGATGCAAGAATAATTCATAGAAAGATTCTGTTCAACTATTTTCCTCGATTCAAAGCAAATATTTGAAGTTCATTATATGATCGAGGAAGACATGATGGAAGAATAATTGATACCAAGATTCTGTTCAACTATTCACCTCGATCCACAGGATATATTTGGAATTCCCTACATGATCGACGAAGACATGATGCAAGAATAAACCATAAGAAGATTATATTCAAGTATTTTGCTCGCTTCAAAGGATATATTTGAAGTTCAATACAAGATAAACGAATACATCATGAAACAATAATTCAGATAAACATCCTATTCAACTATTCTGCTCGATTGAAAGCGTAGATTTAAAGTTCATTGCACGATTGACGGATACATGATGGAAGAATAATTGGTACCAAGATGCTGTTCAACTATTTTGCTCGAGTCAAAGTAAATATTTGAAGTTCATTGCACGATAGACGAAAACATGATAGAAGGGTGATTCAGACAAACATTCTATTCAACTCTTTTACTCGATTGAAAGCATCTATTAGAAGTTCATTGCATGATCGACAAAGACATAATGGAAGAATAATTCATAAAAAGATTCTATTCAATGATTTGGCTCGATTCAAAGCATCTATTTGAAGTTCAGTGCATGATCGAGGAAGACACGATGGAAGAATAATTTATATAAAGATTCTATTCAGGTAGTTTGCTCGATTCAAAGTATTTATTTGAAGTTCATTACATGATCGACGAAGAAATGATGGAGGAATAATTCATAGCAAGATTTTATTCAACTATTTTATTCGAGTGAAAGCTTATATTTGAAGTCCATTATATGATCGACGAAGGCATGATGGAAGAATAATTCATAGCAAGATTGTATTCAACTATTTTACTCGATTCAAAGGTTATATTTGAAGTTCATTATGTGATCGACGAAGACATGATGGAAGGATAATTCAAAATACGATTCAATTAATCTGTTTTGCTCGATTGAAAGCATATATTTGAAGTTCATTAGATGATCGACGAAGACACGATAGAAGAATAATTTATATTAAGATTCTATTCAGGTAGTTTGCGCGATTCAAATTATATGTTTGAGGTTCATTATATGATCGACAAAGACATGATGGAAGAATAATTTATATTAAGATTCTATTGAACTATTTTGCTCGATTCAAAGCATATATTTGATGTTCGCTACATGATCGACGAAGACATGTTTGAAGAATAATTCATACAAACATTCTATTCAGCTATTTTGCTGGATTCAAAGCATCGATTTGTAGTGCATTGCATGGTCGACGAAGACATGATGGAAGAATAATTGATATGAAGATTCTATTCAACTATTTTCGTCGATTCAAAGCATATATTTGAAATTCATTAGATGATCGACGTAGGCATTATGGTAGAATAATTCATATAAACATCCTATTCAACTAGTTTTGTCGATTCAGGGCTGATATTTGGGGTTTAGTAGATGATGGACGAAGACATGATGGAAGAATAATTTATATCAGGATTCTATTCAACTAGTTTTCTCGATTGAAAGTATATATTCGAAGTTCATTGCAGGATCGACGAAGATATGGTGGAAGAATAATTCATATTATGATTCGATTCAACTATTTTGCGCGATTGAAAGCATATAGTTGAAGTTCATGAGATGATGGACGAAGACATGATGGAAGAATTATTCATATAAACATCCTATTCAACTATGTTGTTCGATTCCAAGGATATATTTGAAGTTCATTAGATGATGGACGAAGACATGATGGAAGAATAATTCATAGCAAGTTTTTATTCAAGTATTTTACTGGATGCAAAGCTTATATTTGAAGTTCATTATATGATCGACGAAGAAATGATGGAAGAATAATTCATAGAAAGATTTTATTCAAGTGTTTTACTCGATGCAAAGCTTATGTTTGAAGTTCTTCAGATGATGGACGAAGACATGATGGAAGAATAATTCAGACAAAGATTATATTCAACTAATGGGCTCGATTCAAAGCATCCGTTTGAAGTTCAGTAGATGATGGACGAAGACATGGTGGAAGAATAATGCATAGAAAGATTGTATTCACCTATTTTTCTCGATTCAAAGTATATATTTGAAGTTCAATACATGATCGGCGAAGACTTGATGCAAGAATAATTCATATCAAGATTCTATTCAACTGTTTTGCTCGATTCAAGGCAGATGTTTGAAGTGCACTACATTTTTGCAGAAGACGCGACAAATGAGTAAATACGAAGATTGTATTCAGTTATTCTGCTTAATGCAAAGCGACTTCGTGGACTTTGGTTAGGATGGGGAAGAATGGGAAATGAACGGCAGTTAGATTTTTTTTCAAATACTGCGGTGTGCTAATTGATGTGCTTTGTATTCTGTTGGTTGAAGTATTGTGTTGTGGCAAATGAAAAAAGCAGACGTTTGTTGCGTAAATGATTGAGAATGCCATTGTCATTGCCACTTTCGATTGCCGCCGCTTCTGCCATGTAGATTGTTGCCAGCAACACCAAGAGGGCAGCCAAACAAAGCGTTCGAATGATCTTTTGCATTGTTGTTTGTTACTGTTCAACGCTTGAAGAAGATGATAGATGAATATGAGTAAATATGTAAATGGTATGGTCTTACAGTGGTGCTTCATCTTTATATATATGTGGATCGCCAAGAGAGAGAGATACAGATTTATGCTTTTCTCGTAAAGCGAGAAAGATAAATTTAATTTTTCTAGCAGAGGGAGAGAGATACAGATGTTTCCAAAAACCCTGGACTCACATTTTTCAATACTGTTCTGATAAGATTTATTCGGTCAGTATGCACCTCGCCGAAAGTCAAAACTTCGAAATGCAAATCGTCGAAATTCGGCGATATAACTTTCGATGATCTGTTGTTTCGGCGATAAAACTTTCGACGATATAGCATTTTGACGACAGCATTATCGACGAAGTGCATCTCCACAATACCAGTTTGCGGCCGTTCATATGTCAAAAACTGAAACTGTCAATCACACTGTAAAATGATATCTTCCTCTTATAGCTGTTCTCATATTATGTGTATCCTTACCAATTCTAATTGACGGTAAGAATGAGACCATATACTAACCTGACTTGTGAACTTATATCCCAACTGAATGTAGGAAGTTCCTAACTTAACTTAGGAACTTCCTAAGTTAAATTATAAAGTTCCTAAGTTAAGTTAGGAACTTCCTAAATTAGGTTAGGATCTAGGATTCGCAAGGGGGCATTTTCCCAGAGGTATGGTTGATTCAGGGCAAAATCACCTTTTGAATATTATTTTAGATAGTACGAACTCGGTTTTTAGTCGATTTTTGCTGCGAAAAATGGAAAAGAGTTTCTTCAAGGGGAAGCATGCAAGGCCTCCGTTGTTCTGTTTTCTCTAAATCCTCCAATGAGCTGCAATGAACGCATATTAGCTGAACAGTTACTCTTTTTGTATACATCACGATTTATGATGTATATCTGTGAAAGCAAAAGACAAGGGTAGCTAGCAAAAAGAAAGATGTTGGATGACAAAGATAGTGATATTGATCATCGAAAGATTTCGGTAATGTCTATTTCGACGATAATCATATCGACTATGTCTATTTCGGCGATCTTTCTTTTCGATAACGTGTGTTTCGGCGTGACATTCGGCGATCTTAGTATTCGGCGATTTCTTTTTCGGCGATGAGGCATACAATCATTTATTCATTCTTTTGATTCTAATATCAGTCGATAGCTTGTAAAAAAAAACACTACGCATCGGTATATTTAGATATAATTTTCATCGACTCTTAGAAGACACATGACGCATATATGTGCTACAATTGAAAGTGACAAAAAAGATTAAGAATATTATACAAGATTCATATGATGAACTCGTATTAGCAATTGTAAAAGCTAGAAGGCATTGCCAAGTTACAAATACAATATAGAAAACTCAAAACTAACAGAATCATTTTAGAATGGAAATTGTAATGCACAAAAATGTTTAAAAAATTCAATCTGGAAGAAAATTAACTACTCCTTAATTCCATTATAAAATTAAGAAATATTGTTAAAACTAGTATTCATATTGAGAAAAGTTCATTGGACTTGTTTTCAACGATTCCAGATGAAATAGATAGACAAAAAGCAATAAATAATTCTTGAAAGACGTGTGAATTTTTGTCACTGCCAAATTCTTTTTTCTTTTATTTTTCTTCTAAGAGTTGATGAAAATTATGCGGACAGTTTAGGTATCCTACGTTGAATTGTTGCTATGGAGATGTCTATCTCTGCCAATACGTAGTGTTTTTTTATCGGCTACCCACTGATATTCAAATCAACAGAAATAAATACATTTTCTAAAAGTAATATTGAAAAATGCTAGTTCAAGGTTTTTTGCAAACATCTTTTGAATTATTTTTCTTGCAGAGAGAAGATCTAGAGTCACTACTTTTCTAGTAGGAAAGAGTAAGAGAAATTGATTTTTTTTCGTAGAGGGAAAGAGACTCACTATTTTGCTCGTAGAGGGAGAAAGAGAAACAAGAACATGTTAATCTGGTAACTGTCAGCTAAAATGAAGGCTATCTTGAAAGTGTGTGAATTAACACACATGATGTGTCGCCATACACGGGGATTAGTGACAAGTCACTATAAGGACAAACAGAATGTTATCGCACGAACATTTGATACGATATTCTCTCTACAAAAGATGGAGAACGAAAGATTCACTTCAAGATCAGGCTTCGAACTACGCATCTCACGATATCCGTCGATTGCTCTAGAACAATTGAGCTGCCTCGAATTTTTACTGTCTTTAATCTTTGAGTCCATAATGTAAATGACTTCTAAAATAATTAGATTTATCTCGATTCTGGGTTGAAGGATCAGTATCAGGGATTCATAGAGATTCCTAAAGATTCCAGGAGATTCCGAGCGGTGAGGGTGAGAGTAAATCAATCGAAAAACAGACTGATCCTATCTCTTGACGAAAAGACAAAACCAATCTGCTATTCCCAACTTTTGCTTTTCAGCAATCGACTAAGTCAAAGATAAATTAATAATAAAATGATAATAACAATTATTGTGCTTTTAAAAGTAATAATATTAAAAAAATGCAGAGTTAATTCGTCGACGCGTTTCGTGCTATTTATCTTATAAATTAAACACTCTTCAGAACTCTGCAATACATATTAAAGCACAATAAGAAAAAAGAAAAAACAGAAAATAATAAAGCAATAGAAATGAATAAACATAAAATAAGAGAATAAAAAAGGGGTAAGATGTAAAATTGATGAAAGAAAAAAAGAGGATTGAAATTGAAATTTCGAAAATGGAACTATAATAGAATATTTAATGATATAAGATAATGATGAAAAAATGTTTTTAATATCGATTATTTATCGAAATATTTTGTTTTTATAAATCTTAATTATAATATAATGTAATAATGGCACATTATTGAATAATTGATTCAAATGAAAGTAATTTAACGCAATTATGTTATCAACAATAAATCATATGACAGCTATTCTTGTTTACATATTGTGTATTTATATATTTTAGCTCAGATGAAGTTGCTAATATTTGAAATACGCGATGTAAATCGGCTTCTAATGAATGGTAAGTTCTTTAATTAGCGATTATTTTTAATCGATGGGTATGTACTAAAACGTCGTTGTAAGTTATCTCGATTGTTTTTTTTTATGCAATGTATCATAATTATTAATAGAAAATGGCACATTTATATCAAATTTAAATAAGTGACGATTAAATTGTTAATACAAATGGTATATGAATATTTGATAATGGTTGTTTTCTATGTTTTAGTAAAGAGATAAATTATAATTGACGAGTATCTACTAGACGTCGTTGTAAATTATCAACATTACGTGTACCGAGAACAGGTATAATTTCACTCATAGGAGATTCAAGAAAGTATTTTTGCCAAAGTGCATGGAATTTTGCTGGAAATGTTCTCATACTTGAACAATATGTAAAATGAACAAATATTGTTTTCCCATGATCAACTAATTGTTTTTCTTGAATGGGAGTATATATTAATTTTTGACGTAATGTATTATAATTATTTATAGTTAATGGTCGATTAATATTAAGTTTCGGTAGGACATGATTAAATTGTTGATTGATAAGTTCTCCTGGATATTTATTTAATAATAAAGCCATTCGCAGTTTTCCATGTTCATCTAGATATGCTTCGAGTGTAGAACAATATCTAATGGTACGAAGTAGCATACCAAAAGGTATGTTCTTATTCATGTGTGTAGGATGAATATACTATTGAATGGCAAGTAATATGGTTCATAGGATGGCTTGTGATATACTGTAGTAAATAGTTTGCCATCTTGATTTTCCATATGTAAATCCAGAAAGTCCGCATGTAAACTAACATCAGCTAATAATCGAATATTTTCATCGAATTTATTCCAACGATCAACTTGTTTCATAAAGTGACGCATAGGCCAATTAATAATAATAAATATATCATCAATATAACGCAAGTATAATCCACCGCTATTATTAACTTGCTTTACTATATCACGCTCAAAGACGAACATATAACAATTAGCGATGATAAGCGTAAGTGGCGAGCCCATAGCTCTTTCTCTAATTTAATGGTAAAATCTGTCGTCATAAGAGAAATAATTGTTTTGCATGACAAATCCGGCTAAACGTATAATAGCTTCGGTCTTTAGACCATTAATTTGTTTTAATTGGAGATGATCCAACATCTTTTTTAATGCTAAAACTCCTTCGACTTGGGGTGTGGGTGTAGGTGTGGGTGTGGGTGTGGGTGTGGGTGTGGGTGTGGGTGTGGGTGTGGGTGTGTGGGTGTGGGTGTGACTGTGGGTCTGGGTGTGGGTGATAATAAGAGCGACACCCACACCCACACCCACACACATCGACACCCACACCCACACCCACACNTCTCGGCACATAAAAGAAAGTATTCTTAAAGTACTCCTAGAATTATAATATGCAAGCTAACCATGTCAAGCGGTCTTTCAAATTTCATAATAGATTAAAATTAATCGAAATCGAATGTTTTAACGGTAGCCCTTGCAATAAATTTCACGTAGATATTTTTTAAAATTTTCTTTTCTGCTAAAACATTATGAAAAATTGATATCTTCAGATGAAACCCGAACTCTAAAATCGTGAATATGATAGAGTATTGCGTTTGAAAAAATAATTATGAATAATTTACACAAAATTAAAGAAATTCTACCCTACATATTTTAAATATATGTCTTTATTAGAAAAACTGTTCTACGTCACGATATAGCATTTGTCCAATTTTTTGAATTTTCGCAGCATTAAAAAATTATATCGTTTATTATCTTTTTCATTTTAATATAAACAAGTGTAACTTTATTCAATTCGTGATAAATTTTGACAGAAGACTTCGCAGCGCGTGATATATATGTATTTGATCTTTTATATCGAAGTACTCATTGCTTGATTCCATTTGTATCATACTGGAATAAAAAATGATCAAACAATTTATGCATTTTTTTTTCTTTCTTCAAACGTGAACGTAAACGAGCATATCCATGCAGTCATTGCTATTTAACGCCCTCTCTCTAATCAAGAGAGGCTCTATTCTTCGCTTTAGTGCAATATTGAAAAATGTATGTAGCGCTAGTCTGCCGTTTACCGAAGCTCTCCTCTTCCATGATTTGATTGTTAATACAAAAAATTTGAAATCAAGTGCAAGTAGCAATCATTTGTATTGTTTCATATGAGTTAAGCGCAATTCTAGAAAGTTTCCAACTAGTAAAGTCTGAGTTGATCTTCTTGATGATAAGTGTAAACAGAAAAAGCGAAATCAAACGCTTGATTTTGCGTTCATTCTGCAACTTTCAATTTGCTAGTGAAACCATGTCTATTTTAAAAATTACTTAAACATAATTTCTCTTTTTACACTGTTTTAGATTAAATTATAGCTTTTTTTGACATGGACGAAAACAACCCAGCATATGATATATCGGTATTACCTGATGATGTTTTCACATATTGTGGTGATAAATTTTTTCAATTAGTTCATACTTTAGTTGGGAATGATATTGTTGACATATTAAAAATACAATCAATTAATTCCACACAATCATTTATTAATACTAAAGATGTATTAGCTATATTTCAACTGGATTGTCCAGATTTATTACAAATTAAAGAACGATTATGCTTCAAATTATCAAATGGAAACTTCATCATAAAAATTGGTATAGAAAGCAGTTTAAAATATCTTACTGCTATTTTTAAATTAAAACAAAACGGAAATGAACCACAAGCAAGAACACATGGCGACAGTATCAGTGATAATAGATTACACGATTTAATAAATCGTAATCCATTACTGAAATCATTATTTTCTTGGTATAACCAGCAACAACAAGAAAATAATATTAATAATAAAACGTTTCTATCTTTCTTTATCGATAATATTACAAATAATTTATCAAAATCAAACAGCCAATATCGATACAATGATGTGGTCAAACGTTTTGCTATTTGTTTATACATATTAGGCGGAAAACTGACGTAGAATTCGTTCGATTAAATATTACTGGAGCATCACTCAGCTTAATAACATTGCATAATATAATATCGGATCAAAATCTTACAATAACTGAAGGTCGATTTCGATTCAATGAATTAAAGCAACATTTAAAATTGCTTGATACTAAATTTGGTTTCGTTTCTGAAGATTGTACGGGAGTAATTCAAAAAATCAAATACAATGAAGGCACAAATTCATTCATCGGATTTTCGACTCCTTTAATAAATGGGATACCATCTGTTAATCATTTCAGAACAGATTCATTAGAACAATTAAGAGCCTGATTTTCTTCCATTGATAAAGCATCACTGTTGAATATTAATATGTTCCAACCAGTGTCCTCAAATCATCTGACTTCATCAGCGCCATTCTTACTTGCAGCCTACGGTATAAATAATCAATATCGATCAATTGAAATTCTAAAACGTTGGACTTACATTTATGATGAATGTTGTAAAAAAACAAATAAGAATTATTGGTTTCTCCACAGGTATGATCACATATGAATGCCTCTCTTTCTCTCTCTCTCTCTCATGGTACCCGTTGAACCTTTGAAAACAATCAGACCTATGCTACTACTTTTGTCCAGTGAGAAACATCAGAGACTTCAGTTTTAAAGTTCTGTAAAGTTGAAGTCTCACAAATTCTTCTGGGGTTATATAAAGTCTGTCGAAATTCCGTGAAATTCAATGCAGTCTTTGTAAAGTCATACGAGGTTTTATGGAATCTGTTGAAATCCTTGGAAGCCTATGGACGTCTCTTTAAAATTTGAAGTCTCTTTATATCTTTTGAACTCTTATAGCCTTGAAGTCTGCTGTTTTCTCCACTACTTTTCCTTATTATTTAGCTACTTTTTAAAAATTTTCATGAATAATCACTGATAATTCTTTTCTTTCGTTTTGGAACAGATGCCGATCCGAAATACTTAAGTTCCATGCGTTTGGCTAGTGGCTTCTTTGCCAATCTTACAAACATTAAACTACACGAAAAATCGGATGCATTTAAAATCAGTTTACCGTCACATTGGGCATGGTTTTTTCTTCGTTCGCAACAATTATTCTTGTTTTTCCAAGACGCTACACATGTTGCCACTAAATGGCGAAATCGTTTATTGTCGTCCAAAGCCCAACTTGTTCTTGGTCAACAAGGAATTACTATGCAACATCTTCAAGATATAATCGATAATGGATATACCAAAATTGACCATGGTTTAGTACAAACTGATATTAATCCAAAAGATAAACAAAATTATGCTTCATGTGAAAAAATAGCATCTGAAGATGTTTTAAATATTTTGAAACAGAATAAGGATACTCAGGCTACTGACGTTTATCTTCGACTATTGAAACATATAATTATTGCATACATCGAAAAGACAACAAACATAAAAGATCGTCTGCATTCAGCATGGGCCATTGTATTTACTTGTCGTCTCTGGAGATCATGGATAAAGCACAACACATTCATCAGTTCAAATTCCACAAGAAAAAATAAGAAAAATAACAACAAAGATAAATACTTTGTGACAACTCCAGTCTATTATTCAATTGAAATCAATGCACACAATTTATTATACTTAATATTGTTAGTGAAGCAACAGCAACTACCTAATAATGCGTTGAATGTACATTTATTTAGTTCTCAGGCATGTGAATCCACATTCAGAAATACAAGAGCATTGAGTGGGACTTATTCAACAATGGTAAATTTTACAGTTAGTGATTTTCTCGGACGAGCTGAAAAATTATCTGTGTTGCAACAAATAAAGTGTTATGAAGAAACAAATAATAATGGGCGCGTATTATTTCCAACACATCATAAACATAAACAAAAAAATGATTTAACAACATATCAAAATATCAATAATATTGATACATTAAATATTGAAGAAGTGATTTTGACCGCTTATGAAACAGCAAAAAAGCTTCTTGAAAATTTGGAAATATCGAACTTGTTAAAGCGACATAATATTTATCAACTAAACAATCTTAGCCAGCACGTATATGATGATTTGAAATCCACTAGTAGAACAAGTGATCATTCAACTTTTGACTCAAGCCACGAAAGTGAAAGCGACTCTGAAGATTGTTTATCATTAGAAGACGATAGTATTGATGAAGAAGATGGATATTCTGATGACAATAACAATGACGACGAATTATCCACCACAAAAACAAATTTCTCCGGTATACGCCTATTTAATTTCATCAATCCAGATCTAAAAGACTCTTATTTTAAAATTTATCTGAACAACGGTATCAAATACATGCACAAACAAACAGCATGTTGGCTTCTAACTGACAAAAACAATCAATTGTCATCTGATCGTTTAAAGAGAGTGATTGAAACAAATAGACAAGAATAAGAATATCAAAAAACACTATTATTATCTTCTCTTTTCTTAATGTTCTGTAATCGATTTGTTGTATTAAAACATTTTTTTGCAATTGCGTCGGACTCATGACATCATTTTTTGCCCTAATGACCCGAAAAATGGTCAAGAGAGAGAGAAAAATCTTAGAATTTGACACAACAGAGTCGTGCTTGAAATTTAGCATTTGTACTTATTTCCAGGTATTTCTACGTATTTCTACGTATTTCTACGTATTTCTAGGTATTTCCAGGTATTTCTAGGTATTTCTAGGTATTTCCAGGTATTTCTACGTATTTCTACGTATTTCTACGTATTTCTGAAGTACAGAAATACTTAGAAATACGCTTTTCCCCCCTTGCTTTTAGACGTTCTAACTTTCTTGAATCAAATTGACCAAGTTGTTGAAAATATACAAAATCCTGGTTTATTTTGAGTCATTCATTATTCTTGATTATTGAGTCAATCTTTGATGTAAATTGAATGGTAGACTATTCCGGACGTATCTGCAGCTGCTCTCCAGGCCGTTGTTCAGATCTTCGTTCGGCTTCTTGTTTGATCATTGCTTGTTGAATATGAGTTGGTAAACCTGGATTGAGACTCAATGCGTAAGGTAAAAGCGTTTTAGACATGTCACTAAAATCAACCATCACTTTAATGAACATTGTGTCATCTCGTACATAAGGATTTCCTTCCTGTTGAATTATTTCCAATGGAAAAAATTTTGGTATCCCACTAGCTATATTCATATCCGATCGAGGTCGTTGAAAACTACTCGATCGAATGTCTGGTCGAAATGAATCAATAATATGTCGTTGTGCAGATGTCTGATCATACAAACAGAAGGTCACTTTATAGTTGAATGGAAATTTGAGCATCGGATCATTGAAACTTCGCATAAGCACAAAAAAGAGTGACATATGTGTACGACGAGCATTTCCGTCACCATTTAAATAAAGACGAGCTCTCATTTTATAACCATTTGGAGATGAATAAAATGGAGGCGAATAAATAGATGTTTGTCTTTCAGATTGTGCATCAACTAGAAATTAAGCAAAAAAATAATTCTATGAACAAGAACAGAAGGAAGTGTAAAGAAATTTAAAGAATTGACATCATTTACAGTTTATTTCGTCAATTATTGATTCGAGAGTAATTATATATTACGTTGGATAATTTGTCGATGTTATAGGAACCGCATAACATCTATTATAGGCTTATCACTTTGAAAGAATATTCGGTTTTTTATGACTTATCGTAAGAGTAATTGCTCAACTTACTCATTTTCTCTTGAAAATTTGTAATTTTCCATAATAATGTTCCATCATATGAAACATATTGGAAATCATTCATTTTTTCTTGGATTGATGCTAAATCTTGATTGAGAATGTCTTGATTATATTTCACTCCTTCGAGGAAAGCATTTGATTCTTCATTCGATAATTTAACTTTTGATAATTGTTCTGTTAATGTTGGAATTGTTACTTGAATTTGAAGTGATTCATTACTTAGACGCTGTTGGTCATTATTCAATGTTTCAATACCACCTGACAATATGTGGAGCATTTCATAAATTTCTTGTAATTCAGCTGTGACTAGATTACAAGCTCCTGCTGTTGTTATTTGAGAAAGATTATTATATACCTGTCTACCACTTAATTGCAATAATATTTGACGAACAAGTTTCATTATAGCATGTTGATGCTTTTCAGTTAAATAATGATCTTTTATTTTGACACGGATAATCTCAAGAAAAAGAATTTTTAGATTTCAATTTCATCTAGAAAATATTCATACTTGTTCATTACAACCAAAATCTTTCAATATACAATCGACAATCAGTTTCTCACATTCAGAGATTTTATGTTCATTGCATTTGTTAACTGAGTTGAATTCTTTGCCACAATATTCGCATTTCAAGTTTGAATGATTTTCATCAAGATGTTTCTTTGAAAGCAAAAAAGAATAGAGTATTCATAAATAAATTTAATCTAAAATAAATTACTTGATAATTATTTAAGATACCAGTCCATTCACAAAAAGAACAATCAATATGTATTAATTTCATATCATTTTTAAAACCTCGATCAAGAAGTATCTAAAAAATAATAATCAAATTTATTTTCTCTTTAATTCTGAAGAGATATGTTACTTCGGTTCTTGATGTTTCAGATTGGCATTGTCGACATTTAATTGTTATTCTTGAAAAAGAATAATGAAGAATAAAACTAAAATTTGATTATGAAACTTACTCATGTTGAACATCGAAACACGATTGACACTGTCGATGACCACATTTACTTAATTGTACAGGATCTCGTAGTATCAATGTACATATAGGACAAATATACTTTATATCAAGAATATGTTTATTTTTTGCATCGATTCCTACCATTATTTTAATTTAAGTAATATAAAACGAATGTTCAACGTTAGTTAGAAATAAAATCAATTGCTTTTTATCTCTGTTTTTTTTATCGTTTTCTCTGTAGATGAAAGTTTTGGAAACTGTCAAAACGAATGAAGCTAGTTTGCTTTTTTAAAAAGTGAATAGATACAAATAATGCTTTGAAATGAAAAGATACGAAGATTAATATATCTAGAATTCAAAAAAATTAGTATTAAAACACAATAAAGATTTCAATTGTTCAAAATGATAACTATTTAGCAGTTCGAAATATATTAGAGATCTAACAATATTAATATTATCAATATCATCTTATATTGACCAGCATTGGTATTAATTAGGGGTTAACAGTTCATGCAGACACTTAAATGAGCGCTCAATTAAACGTGAGTGTTTCTGATATGTCTCGCATAGAGGAAGCAAGTTACAGTTATTTAACAATTAGCTGGTGAGGTAATTGTTGAGTAACTATAACTTAATTTCCATATGTGAAACAGCAGAAAAGTTCATGCACCTGAGTGCTCATTTAGGCGTGAACATGAGCTGTAAACCCTTCACCAATGCTAATACCGATACTCACCGATATCGATATCTACACAAACGAATACGGAAATACCGTATTGGTATTGTGACATCCCTAGAAATAAATTTTCTCACTACTACTAGATCAATCTTTCGTTCATGGTGGGTATGTTGGTGAAAATTTTGATTACAAAATGAATCATCATTGATAAAAATTATTTGAGCATCGAAACAGTTATTTCAAAGCCTCTTCCTAATGTCACTTGAGTTCTATATTGATGTATTGGCAGTTTCTTCCAACTTTTTTTTCAAAGAATGATTAGTCTGTTGGTTTATTTCAATATCGATTCTTTATTTTTCTGAGGCCTAGTTGGAAAAACCCAGAAATATGTTGGAAAAGACAATATAGACGAGAAATAGAATCAGTAATCAAAATGAATATGCAACAGAAATAATCTTTATGTACTCCAATAGAATCGTTGACAGAAAGGAAAGAAGAACATGGGAAAATTCCTTCCCTTAATAAGAGTCTCCTTTAGGAAACCCAATTTTTCGGAAAAAGCAAATCGAAGTTAAGTTTTTTTTTAATAGGAACGTGTAGCAAAATTTTGTCTATCATAATATATATGACTCTTAACAGAATGGTCATGTTTTAACAAACTTCGATCCTACTATCGTGCTTTACAAGAAGTTTTCGCGGTTTTTTTAAAAAAGTTTTTCAGTTTTATTAATTTAAGCAAGATAGACGATACTAGCTTACGCTATATATTACATGCCTGAAAAAATTTCATTTAGATATATATTATGAATAGGCCATTTGAATATGTTTTCGTTCTGGATTTGAATGATAAAAATTCATGGCTAACTTATTATTCATTGTTCTCAAAACATGGTTTTCAATCAGAATAACTGAAATTCTTCTCACACAGTTCCACATATTGTTAATATTTTTTTTGTTTTAAAAGTTCCAAATGAGAGTAAACTTTTGTTCGAGCAATTTTTTCATGGTTGATTTTTCTATTTAGAAAAGCGACTTTTAGTGTTGTGAAGTCACTATTTTTTTTGCTTGTTTTAACATCATATGTACTAAAATGGTTATAAAAAAATAAACGAAAATCAATTTCAGCAATTGCGTACAGGCATTGCCTTTAGTTTGAAAGCATCTCAAGCTCTATACTCCTTGTAGTGATGAATTTATAGTGATTCTTTAGAAGATTATCAATAAGCTGTAACTCTGGTCTAGTTTTACAGATTGGGCTGAAACTTTTACTAGAAGAATTTCTCACTAAAACCGCTCATTTCTGAAAGTTTCAGGCCAAATAGACCATTTTGAGTGATAAATCTATTGTAAGCGGAGGATGATGACTCATTATATAGCAAACTAATTGTTTCAGGAAAGTTCAGATGGCATTGTCTGTGAAACTGATCGACCGCTTTTTTTTATTAAAGCTCGTTGCATAAATGCTCTGTATACAAATAACAACGGATCTAGGATAGTTGCTCGTAGGTGCACTTTCTCAGTAGTGTAAGTGTGGGTATCGTTATAGGTGTAGATGGAAAGAAGCCCTACATCCGTACTAATTCAGATCCATACCTGCATCAACGAGCAAATGTCCTTACCTGGAACTATCTGATTCCTATAACAACATTGATGCAGGTGGATCACAATTAATCACAATGATACATCCAACATGAAGAGTATTACATAACGATAATCTTCGTCATATGTTTCTTCTCAGAATTAGTGTCATCATACGAAAGTATCATAGACGATTTTTCGTTAATGTGAACCATGTTCGAATGTGACAGGTAGTGATCATAAAGAGTGTTTTATAATAACTAACGATAAATTGTTAACGATAGTTTCTATACTTTTTTTGACATAAAGAGCTGAAATGTTTATCGCACATATATCTAATCAAGGCCTGTTATTTCTGAAAGTTTCAGCTCTTTACGTCAAAAAGAAAGTATAGAAGCTATCATTAACAATTTATCGTCAGTTATTATGAAACACCTTGTATATATTAGTTTCACAGTTATTTCGATAGTGTCGTTTATCAACATAATTGCGGATTTTAGATATTTTTTACTAGACTCTGGTACTTTGTTGCAGCATCCTTTGTATATGTTTTCGTCGTCATCGCCTATCAATGGAAACGTGCTGTCTATGGCTTTTACAGATTTCCTCAGAGAAGGAACGAATTTTCAGAAATTGAACGATTTTCCACTGCAACTCTTATGAGTTAGTCAATAAAATTGCAATTTGAGTCATTCAGAAGTGTGAGAATATCACTATTCGGAATTTCCAACGAGAATTGAATATATCAGTGCAATGAAATATTTTCCCATGAAAAACATCGTTCGACAATTTCTTTTTTAAACTTCTATTGATTGATTGAACTTTTCTAAACCCTATCGTATATACGATGACACAACTATCTGTGTTTTTTTTTTGGTTTATGCTTTTTTTATTGTAACACTCGTAAGTTCATACAGAAACAAAATGATAAATCAAAGATATAATAAGGAGGAAAAGAAAGAAAGACAGAGAGAGGCAAGAATTAATAATGAACAGAGAGATAGTAAAAATATGAATCACACAGAGTGGACTAGGAGAGTCCCAGATGCACATCTCTTCTAAATTTTGGAGTTCGGCTGGTTCTGAGAGAATGCTACTATGAAGAAAATTATGATTCAAGAGTGTTACTTAACGAAATCTAGCCAGGCTAGGAGTAGTGAATAGTGTTTGACCTTTAGTTTCTAGATCTTCTTCATTGAAAAAAAGTGACCAACCTGGCCATTGGCCTGTTTATGAAATTTATTCCAAAAAAAGACGTCTTCTAAAAACAGTGAGGAGCTTTAATCCGATGAGTACAGATTATTTAATCTTTTTGAATGGGTCTTCATGAGTAAATAAAAAAAAAAGATTTGCCACATTGACGTAAGGAGCACGATGCATTAGACGAATTGCTACTCTAAACTTTCTGCTAACGTAAGTGCTTCTTTCTGTGTTTTGGGAAGAAAAGGAAAGAAGAGAAAAATCTATGTAAAATAGGAATACGAATAAGCAAAAAGCATCTTCTCAGAACCTCTTTGAACAGAGCTTTACCAGGAGTCCAGTGTGCCATACAAGGTCAAACTCTTTTTCGTAGTCACCTTATGTGACAAGTATAGGGGCGTTAGCAGCTAAGCTACTTTTGGCTTGTTGATATATGGATAACACGCTGGTAGGGAGCAAGCAGTTAGTTATGAATCCTGATTGTTCTGGAGGTACAAAATGGTTACTTTGAGCTCATTTTCTAACTCTGTCGAGAAGGACTTTTTAGAAAAGTTTGGAGTGTATAGCTAAAAGAGAGATAGGTCTGGTTTGTTTACATCCAGGAATACCAACTTTAAGTTTATTTAGCGTGATAATTTTAGCCGTTTTCCAAAAGTATGGGTATCTGCATTCTTTCAATCAGATGTTCAAACAGTTTACCAGACACTTAATGTAAATGGGACGGAGAAGCTTGATAATACAGTTGGATACTTGATCGTTGTCTGATGATTTTTTTCTTTCCATCTTTTCAATAAGTTTAGTTATTTCTCCTACAGAGGTTGCATCCAACTCCGTTTCAGTTGTAACAGTTGAATGTGGGTATGAGTGTGGATGTTGCTTAACGAAACACTAACACTAACACTCACATCCACACCCACACATCAATCCTTGTAACTCTTAAGTGTTTTCATATTGCTATCGTCACTCCACCACTATGATTTGTTCCCTTTTAATGAAAAAATGTAAAATGGGGGACTTTAAAACTATTCCATAATTCACTTACTTTCGTCAAAACACACACACACAACTATGTACTTTAAAAATTAAGGCCATTGCTTCAAGTGCCCGAGTATTTCATTCCTGCACATTATAAGTGAGAACATTCAGTGGAATAAATTGAGTAGATAAAGGACACTTATTAGTCTCTCAATCAGATAATACTTTGTCTATTGTGGAGATGAAGTATCATTCGTCTAACATTGGAATAATCCATTTCTGTACATTATGGGAAAATTCCAGCTTTTAAGTCTTTCTAAAGCTATTTTTAGTGTCGTTGTTGGGAAAGAGGAGGGGAAGAAGAAGGAAGAAAGAAAGAAAGAAAGGGAGGAGCATTAACATTAATAAGGGAAGATGAGTCAGGCATCCTGATCGGGAGAGTTTGTTGAACGATTTTTACCAACTTGTATTTGTTCAATGAAGATGTTAATGTTGTTGATTGTGTTGGTTGGTTGTTGGGGTGAGATGGAAATGTTGCTTTTGTCTTGATGAAGTTTTTGTTTCCATTTTTCAAGATCATCAATCGTTTTTATAACGTTCTTGTTTAGTTTGGTTGTTTCGGAGTTGTTAACTTGTATCAATCTGAATACAAGCTGTAGTGTATCGATGAGTGCAGTTATGCTATTGCTATGGAGCACAACGCAAATATCTTGTTGTTCGATACGCTTACTCATTTCGTGAAGGCTTTTCTCGATTCGAACCATTGTATCCGACAAAACCTTAATTGCTATTATTAGTTCACTTACTTCTTTTCAAGATTTGAATGTTTAACTTCAGGTACTGTGCTTTGCCAAGCCAGGCGACCACCTACTTATGGATGAATAAGTTCGGAAAAATTACTAGCATTTCGTTGGAATGGGTGGATTATTTTACCAGGTGATGTTCTTTTGATAGTACCAGTTATCAATGCGTGATCGATTATAGCTTTAAGATGCTTTTTATATTGCCTCACTACTGTGCAATTTGAATCGAGCGAAAAGTGATTATCGCCATATTGAGCACAAGAAAGTGCATCTTCTTGGCAGATATGTTTAGCTCCTCTAGTATATGGGACTAAACATTTACGACAACAAACGGTTGATTGACATTTGTTCATTATATGGCCACGCTTTCAACAGGCGATACTATAAGTTAATCAATGTCCAGTAAGGAAATAAGTGAGAGGAAGATACTATTGACCAATTGGAAATCGAGCTACTAGTTCTAATGCTGTTTTATATTGATCAAGATTTCGAATACCAAAGCGAAGATCATGGGACGGCTGTTGACGATGTTGATAACGGATTGTTGAAAATACTACGCCAACTAGAATGGCCTTCATAATTTCTTTGAGGGCATTTTCTTCTTTAATATCCATGGGTACATAACAGACCGCCAAAGAGAAACAATCTGCCAACGAGTGAGGTTTGATAACTTCTAATTTCTTATTCTTAATTACATTGAGCCAGGGCCAATTAAACAAAGTCAAAAAGTCAACCTTGTCACTTATCGCAAACTTAAATCTACGTTCACCTGCTTGAATATATATATTGATAATTCTTTAATATTTAACTGGTTATCAGCGAAGACTTTCTTGAGTATAATAGCACATTGAGACCTTGAGGGAATATCCGTGGTGTCAATGGAAGAATTGAATACAATGAAATAGGATGGCAGACAGGAGAATACTGCTGTTTTTCAGTACATTTATATTAAACAACTGATTACGATCAGAAATGTCATTGGTCGTATGTTGTTAGAGCTATTGAATTGGATGGTTCCGTGATGACTGATTGTTGTTTCTTGAGCATTGCTTTGTACGATGATGAAAATCATCACTATTATCGGAGCTATCATTTACAGGACGCCTTGGTGTTGATGTAGAGATGGGATTGGATTGATGTTGGTTTATCAATAGACGCACTTTCGAAATTTGGTGTTGCTGTTGGTAAGTCATAAGTAGAGGAATAGATGAAGTGTTTTTTGTGATGGCAGGATGAAAAAACGACTATTTAGTGAGGGATGAGATGGACCACGGTGGATACACTTGTTGCTGCTTGTGTACGAAGTATTGCTATTGTTGAATAAAGACGAGACTAATATATTGAAGTTCTTCTTCTGAAAATTAGCTGAATATAGTAGCTAGATGGGATGGGAGGGTCGAGCTGAAGTCCATCTTCAGTATCCACTTGTTGTAAGAGCGATTAAGTGTATTAGTGAATGGGTAACGAGGAAAACATAAAGGAAGGATAGAAAATAATATGTGACTTATCAATAGCGTGCAAAGAGAGAGAATGAACTATCTTTGTTCAGAATTATACATAGCTTTGTTTTACTTTTCTAATACTGATGATGCATTGGAAACATTCGAGAATATTATTTTTATGTTCTTTTTTCATTTGCAATGGCATCAAAACGAAAACGCTTGACTTTATGATGTTAAAGTACATGAAAAATAGAAAAATAGGAACTGTATTATTTTAACTTTAGGTCCTGTGTTATGCAAAGATATAATAAAGTTACGATCGTACGATTTGTATACATCTTTATATAATTGTCGAATATAAATGAATAAGTCTAGTTCGCATTACATCGAACTACTACATTAATTCTTCTACATATTTCTTTTGATACTCATGGCACATGAGATGATGCAAAAATTAATCATTGATCTTTCTTTGTTGTATCATCTTCCTTGGTGCGTGGAAAATAAAACTACCATATTGGGTAACTGTTTCTTCCACGCAGCGTTAATGTAAAAATCAGTAATTTTAATTATTTTAAGAAAGCAGCTTGATAAATCTGAGAATTTCATTTTTGAAGAACATTCGAGAACTAAGAAATAGGAACTCATTATCGATTTTCTCACAGTCTTATAGTTGTCAAAATGAAACACAGTATGCAGGATATGTTTTGCCCTCAAGTTCATATCAATTGAGAAATGTGTAGTTGTGAAAACCTTTTTAGAGACGTTGTAGTACTTTGACAATTATGCACATCGCAATCAAAGATGAAATCAGTTCGTGTTGTTTTGATATCGAACTAATCTTTGGGCAGAACCGTGAGAGAACTTACAATCAGTCATTGACTTATTCAGAAATTTTCATAGCTCGGTTGAAAATTCATCGACTGTTTAGAACGGAATTCCTATTTTTCAGTTCTTCGATATTGTACGAATAATAAACAAGTAAACACATAGAGAATAGAATGACAGTCACATGTAAATATAAATTTAATGTTAAAAGAAAATAATTGTTTAATGAGATCAATTTATCAGCTCCAGGAATCTGGGGAAATATAAATATGCGATAATTAATGACAATACATTCTAATGTTGAGTTCACTTACATAAATACTTGATCATCCCATTTCAAACATAACATAGTTAATATTCTGTCAAAGATTTAAGTATATATGATTCGAGTAGTCTTTGTTTTAATCGATAATAATATATGCATAAAAATGATAAACTTTTTTTTCAACAGAAACAAAATTCGATTATCATTATATTTTCTTGATCGATTAACTATTTCTGTACAACACTGTAAACAAACTTCAGTTGTCTAGATCTTTGCCTTTTCAAGCTATTGAAGAAGATTGTTATAATCATTGATTCAGTTGGATAGAAAATAATAACTTACATTATGTTTGATAAAATGAGGAATCAATACTTTAATTCTTTGCTTTTTCCAAGTAAAAAGTACCTTCTAATTCTCACCAGAATATATTTTCCAAGTTTTGTATATTGAACAATAATTACAGAAAATTCATCGATTCTAAATAAAATAATACAATAATTATTCTTAGTTAATCAATAAATAATTTATTAATTAACTATTTTACTCAAATCATGTATAATCGAAACAAAACTTGTTGCTATTTTATAATAAATAAAATTTATAAATTATTAAAAAAAAAAATTCTATTATTTTATTTTGAATTTTCTTTATCTCTATTTGATTTGATCGATGAGAAATTTAAAACTAGAAAACATTTCTTAAAATTCGAGTTTCGAATATTAGTTTAACATTTAAATGACAATAAACTTTATTCGACAATAGTACCAGATTGTTTTCTTACAACAAAAATAAAAAAAATCATGCAAAAGCTTTTCTTGACGAAATCTAATTATTTCTGATATAAAAAATTGTAAATGATATACTATCAGTATTTAGAAACTCTTCGAAAATCACCTAATTATTTTTTTAATCATTTTGAACTATCTTTCTCCTTATATGGTCAAACATAATATTTTGGTAGTATCCTCCCATGATCACGTGATTTGAAGTAGAGTTCTCTTCTTTCTACCTAAAGTGTTCAAAAATCAGATGTTCAAGAGTTAACAAAAAAAAGTGAAATGTTTGAAATCTAACAACAAAATCAAAATAAATGACTAAACTTCTTCGAATTTTCGTATAAACAATAATTAATTTTTATGCATTTTATAGATACATTTTTTAACAAAGAAACATGTACTTTTTTTCTCAATGTCTGATGATAATTCGAGAGTGTATCTCGAAACAATTTTTAATTTGCTAATTTATTCAAAGACAATTTTTCGTAAAATCTAGGTATTGTGATCATGTTATTAGTCAATTTGATCTCACCTTCCCTCTAAATGTTCATATGATTTCCAATTCAAGATTTAATCTTTTAAGAGAACAGTGTCAAAATGATTATATTACTATAGACAAATTTATTTTAATTGTTTTGCACAATGAACAAAGATATAAGAAGATATAGATATATTCTTCATCTCAAAATATAAGGTTATCAACTTTTTTTGAATAATTCCCAAGTTTTTCTCATTTAATATAGCAAGCCGAGAGATGTCTATCTATATAAAATTTGTTGTAGTCGAAGAATTTTTTCGTGAGGCGTTTCAAATTGATACCTTATGTATTATCGTTTTTTCATTAGTTTTTTTAAAACAGCTATCTGCATTCAAACTATGCCAAAAAAGTAGCTTGAGAAGTCTTATGTTTATTATGAAATTTTCAGAACTCTTCTTCGTTGTCTTGTCTTGAACTTAATTCTCAAATAAGAAATATCTAAATCTTAAAATTTAATGATGGATATAGAACTTTTCAAGCTATTCTTTCATGTAGTTTCAGTGTAGATCCCTGTAAAAACTAATGAAAAAAACGACAACAAATAAGGTATCAGTTTGAAAAGTCTCACGAAAAAATTCTTCGACCATAACAAATTTTATATAGATAGACATCTCTCGGCTTGCTATACCAAATGAGAAAAACTCACGAATAGTTCAAAAAACAGTGGAGCATATACTATATTTTGGAACAGACAATAATTCATTTGTTCAAACTTGGACTACAAAATCAATTTTCATTGATCATCTATAGTCTGCCTGCTTTTAGATGATAATTTCATCTATATCATTTCCGACTACATATATATTTACCAGAAAAAAAAAATAATATCGAGCTTAGACTAGAGTAATGGAATCATCAATTGATAAATTATCCATTGCGTACCATATTAATAGTAAGTTCAAAAAAAGCCAATGTCGAAGTTATAACTTTGTCAAAAAATTTGACGCCTTTACAACCTCAATGACTGTTCCGAATTCAATATGATGTGTATATATATATATATATATATATGGTAAACATGATGTATAATGCAAATCAAGAGAACTTTATGCGCAATAATAAACACATGATGCTATCAGCGTTACATCACAATCTAGGAAGTGCATTTATTTAATGGTGGTTCAAGCAGTGCTTGCATTAGTCATAATCTATATAATGGAAAGTACTAGATCAATCTCAAACAATTTTTGTTTTCCAACTTGAATCAAATTACATAAATTGAGTTATTTTTTTTCTTCAAGTTCTGAAGGTAAAGAAGTACGCAATAAAATCACATGGCTCGAATGTTCTTTTTTTTTTTGGTAAATATATATGTAGTCGGAAATGATATAGATGAAATTATCATCTAAAAGCAGGCAGACTATAGATGATCAATGAAAATTGATTTTGTAGTCCAAGTTTGAACAAATGAATTATTGTCTGTTCCAAAATATAGTATATGCTCCACTGTTTTTTGAACTATTCGTGAGTTTTTNGAAAATGAATAGTTTTTGAATATAAGAAAATCAATATCTCCTTATTTGATTTCAATTTCTCTTTGTAAGGGGAGATATCGATGAATGATTTCTTCCTGTCGCTTACGGTATTGTCTCCGTAGTGAATGATTTGCATAATGGATTGTGGTTGCTGAAGAAGCATTTCTGCTTGACTTTATGGGGGTTGAAGTCTTTCTGTTGGAAACGGAACAATATCTCGATTTTTTTGGGATGTCGTCCAGCCCTCCCCGTATCATACCTACCTCATCCCTGTATCTCTTTGCATCTCACATCGATCCCAGTGTCGTGCTGTGTCTCATTTTGAAATCCAGTCCCGTTATCAATTCATGTAGGATTCGTCGTGAACAAAGCAATCAAATGATACGATAATAACACTATACAAGATTTGTGGTACTACTTATGAACAGAAAAATCTTCTCGATACTCATGACCACAAAAGTCTTGTGAATCGACGACATTTTAATACAAATATACATTTTCTCGTTAGGCCGCACGAAATCTTGTATACTCACAATTAATCTAAAATTGGAACGTATCGACGTTATTCTATAACGTCAGAGTAAATCACTATGTTGCCTATGTATATATTTCAGTCAATAAATTTGGATTTTGCGGATACATGTTTATATTTTTATACATGAATTAATTCAGCGTGACGTTTTAATAATACATTTCATTAGCGTCGTAAACATGTTACTGTCATGATTCTTGTTCTGTGCCTTGTCATTGAAACAGCTTAATAGACAGTAATACAGAACTAATCGAATATTCACAAAAAATATGCTCCATACTATGCATTCACTTCATTTATTATGATCGTCACACATGACCGACACAATATTAAAGTTTCACTACTCAATCAGACAAACAACGAAAAAAAAACGTCGAAATTTTAACGAAAATGAAATCTTGAAAAAGCGCATATTTATAAGATTTTATTGTTGTTTAAAATATTTAACGCGTTATGAACGCGTAACAATGTGAGCTTTTTACGCTTTTACATATTGGACTGCTGAGCTGAATAAATCGCTAGAGAAACATTTCAATCGGTAGATTTGCTTTTTCAGAAAAATAGTTCAAATAAGTTCTTAGTCATGGCAATCTTGTTATTGTCTTGTAGCAATATCTGATAAATTGATACATTCCTGAACAAAAATCTTCTCTTCTCCCCCTCCTTCATGCTTTTCATGTCGAACATCATGCATCTCAAACGAATGTTTATTACAAAAGTGACTTACATGCTGTTTTACTGTAATGTAATGCATGATTAATTATGACCTGCTTTAGTGAAAAATGTATGTCATTCAATGCAATCGATCAATACTACAGATGAGATAATTGATAGAATACTTCATGACTAGATTATTTATTTTATTTTTGAAATTTATGAATGTATTACTAGTTTCACTTTATCTATATTTGTATTAATTGATAATGCAGCATTCTTGGAAGAAATTCGAGAAGGCGATGAAGAGAGTTTAATAATTCAAAGTACTTAGTAAAACAGTTATCACATAGAAAAAGAGAGATAATCCAGTCGTATAAGATTTTGTCAACCAACCTATTTGTATTATTGCTCAATTATATTGAACGACGTATATTCTACGCTACAGTCAAGTGCTTAAGTTATGCTTGTAACTAGCATTCACCTGAGGTCAAAGAAGTTCTATACGAAAAGAATGAGTGGGGGGGGGGGGGGGGGGGAAAAAACAAGTTCTAGCGGGGGG
>CAJNSZ010000490.1:28173-57698 GCA_905329745.1 Rotaria sp. Silwood2
TATGATACGATATGCAGACTGGAGCCGAGCGCAAGAGGAAGGGAGGGAAGAGTGGTGAGAGAAGAGGGGGGGGGGGGGGGGGGGGGGGTGGGCAGAAGAAAACTTTTGCTCAAGGGTGTAAGTCATTGCTCCAAGATGATAATAAGATTGTAATGACTAAAAACTTATCTAAAGTATTTTTTCAAGAAAAAAGTCTACGAATATGACTATTTACTCTAGCAATTTACTCAATTCAACAATCAAACGCCCAGTAACATGTGAGACCGTACAATAAAAACTATTCTAACTACAGAAATCGCATATAACCATCAGACATTGTGTGACAGTAACATATATGAAAAATGTTTCATAAGCTTTGGGTCTGTTTTGACTTTTTGTGTCTTTTGAATATTCCAAGCTGAACAAATATTGAAGATATATATTGAAGACTACATCTAAGCACTCATCCAAATTTCACACAATGAACTGCTATAAGATAAATGTTACTCTTTGAATATATGTCATCAACTCGTGTCCTACTTTAGACGGTGGGAAAACATAAAAATTGAAATAGGCTAGAAATATATGAAACACATTATACATAATCAAAACTTATTAATAATATCTAATTAGTGCTATTTCCTTTTTACCAAGAGCAAAAAGCGAAAATTTTCTACTTCATTGTACTTCAGCATACTCCAAGGATATGTCAAAGCTATCCTCTAGAATTTCTTATCCATTTCAAGTCTACTGTCAATGTGTGTTACGACCATATTAGTTTGAGTTTATTTTATATAAGTCTATCTGGCAATGAAGTCCAAATGCTTGATTATACTTCAAGACTTGAGTATCAGTGAAATATAATGAATTATTTGCGCTTTATTGCTAGATAGACTTATATAAAATAAACTCAAACTAATATGCTTGGGACGCACGTTGATAGTAGACTTGAGATAGCTAAGAAGTTCCAGAGGATAGCTTTGGCATAGACAGAAAACCTAAAAAAGACAAGTCTATATGGCTCTAGACAACGAATAGAAAGACAATAGATGGAATTTAGTGATAATGCTCGATCGCTTCAAGCAAAACTATGTTGTCTAATATGAGTCAAGAATTTCAAGGACAGTATTAAAATTTTAAAGGTACTTATATCCAGTTGCACAACAAAGAATACCGGCCTGCCAACTATATCAGCTCATAATAAACTATGCGAAGAAAAAATACAATAAGGTCAAAAAAAAGTATGTCAGATTATGCACTGGATTGAAATAAAAAACCTACAAAGAAAAATATGAGACTATCATGTAATGAATATAAGACGAATAGAACAAATCACGGAAACGAATAGGATAGTTAATTGAAATAATACAGAATTGAAAAAATAAAACTGATAAGAACGTAGAAGTAAAAAAATTAAAAATACATTTCAACGTAGTCATGAATGGTTGAATAATTTCATTTACCTTTTGTAGACTTGAAATATTTTCTCAGAATGACGATACGATAACATTAAAATTGTTCAGAATCAGAATATTCAATGCACTATATTATTCTAAAGAGATCATGACTCACTCATGAAACGTAAACATATCTTACTTGTAGGATTCATAAGAGTTACCGTGAACCTACTTTTCAATGTTATTTTTTCAAGAATTCAATCATGTGATTTCTTCAATTTTCCAAAGCGACATATTTTGCTAATGACATATATGGTGCTTGTATCGAGCTGATAGGATTTTCATCAATGCCAGGCTCAATCAATTCAATTATTTCCATTAGGGAATTTTTCGTATAATAGGATGAAAGAAAATGGGAAGTTTTATTAAGGAAATTTATAAAACAAATACTCTTACGCTGATGAGAGAGATTTATCAGATGTTGAATATGAACTAAACGAAGAACTGACAAAATAGCAATATAGGTTTCAGTGGGGCATACCCAAGAGTAGAGATCAGCGGGGTCCCCGACCACGAAGAGCCCTGATTTTTTCTCACAAATAGCTGACATCTAATATGCGCGGCATTCTGTTGACGAAGAAATTTAGACAAGTTTTGATTGCTAGACAGTCTAACGTAATCAATTGTGCAAAAAACAAGGTATTCTCTTCTGTCCTTTCTCTCGTTCCCTTCTCTTCGTTTGTGTATAAAACGAAAAGATGATTTTAAAGTTGTTAACACGAAAAGAACTCGAGGATGCTTATGAAGAAAACGAGATGATTCTGTTAAATATGTGGATGCGGGTGATGATAGGTGAGGGTGTGGGCGTGAGTGGAGTATGGCTACGGACATCGGTGTGGTGTGTGGTCAGCCTTCTGTACAACTAGGAGTGCACCCAGTCGACTCACAGCACCCACAATCACATCCATCCACATCCTCTTTTTCTGAGTTTCTGTCGTCTTTTTTAGTGAATCTTTGAATTCTGACGATCAGATACCTTTGTCTTTCCTTTTCGTCTGTTTACTCTTTGGTTAACTGTGAAAATAAAAAAATTTGTATTACAGAAAAACAAAAAATATTTTTCGGGGAGTATCCTAAAAAATTCGGGGCCCCCGACCCCGAAAACCTTTTTCAGTCCCGATTTTATATCGATGACAACCATGATCATAGGACACTGTCCTATCATGTACAATTCCTTGGTTACGTCACTAATAAGTTCATAATCAAAGATATAGATAGTTTCATTCGAAAGAATACTTGAAATATGCACTGAAAATCATTCTAAAATAAATCAATTGATTAAATTTGTACTACAAGAAGAAAACTTTATATAGTAAATCTTCCACTGATACTATATCATATGAGGAGTCTTTTTGAATAGATGGCAGTAGTTGACAAAGTATCATTTTACTACATTTATCTTTGATTCAACCATTTTATTAAGAGTGAATTCAAATATTTACAAAGGAAAAATATGTCAACATAAATTATTAATATAATATGAATGATGAACTAAACTAACCAATCATTTATCAATCTTTCAAATTCTTTGTTCATCGTTTTCCCAAAAAGAAAAAAGACGAATCAAATAACTCGTAATTATTGTATTAGTGCAATCTAATTGCTATCTACTCATTATTAGTTTATCCTATATCAATGACTACTGAACAATCATCTCCAGGTAAACACGACGTTCTATCATCAATTCCTCTCAATCTCACTTCAGAATCTCCATCACGAAAACGTCCACGTCGTTCAAAACAAGATCCACAATTTATATTCGATAATTCAACAACTGATGAAGCTGAAATGGATACAACATCAACTAATTCAAATAAACGAAGTCCAATTAAAAAAAAGATGAAATCTTTACGTTCTGTTGATTCCATTGACACAAGTGCTGATTTATATGAGCCAGGTGATATTGTTTGGTGTAAATTAGGTGGTTTTCCATGGTGGCCAGCGTTGATTGTATGTTTAATATAATTGAATATAAAAAAAAATAATTTGATTTGTTTTTTATTAGTATCGTTGTGATGCTGAAGGTGGAATACATACAAAAACATTAAGTATGTTGAAAAAAAAACAAGACAACAAATAAGAAATAAAAAAAATTCTATTTTTTATTCTCTAGATTCAAATAATAAGCCTAAGCGGTTATTTTTCGTTTATTTTTATGGTAAATATCTTGAATATTCATGGATATCAACTCGTTGGTTATTAAAATATGCTGGATTAAGTAATTTTATTCAACATGCTGAAGCTGCTGTACAACAAGTAAATTATTTTTTAATAAAAACAAATTACTCATTCGGACCGTTGATATTTTTCTTTAGGCGTCAACAAAATCTGAACAACAAGAATTAGCTAATAGATTTCAATTAAAAGTTTCAATGAAAAAACGTGTACAATGGTAATAAATTTTTTTTTTGTTTAATTTATTTAAAAAAAAAATTATCATTAAGGGATGAAGCTATTGAATTAGCTGATCGAGCATTAAAAATGACAAATGATGAAAGAATTGAAGAATTTAGTGATTTATTAAAAGATGCTTCTAATCAATCGAAATCTGGTATTTTTATATTTGTTAAGAAATCTTCTTGTTGATAATAATATATTATAGGTTTACGCCGTCGAAAAATATCTATTGAGAAATTTCATCATGAGGAAGAAGATGGAGGAAATAAACGACGCATACGAGATTCGTCGACATCGTCTGTTGTTTCTATTCATGATTTAAATGATCAGACGAATACAATTGAAAAATCACCTGTTTCACTTCGAAAACCTATATCATTAAATCAAAATGATTCAACAGCATTATCAGAAGATGAACAAGTAGTAAAAAAGAAACGTGGACGAAAACGAAAATCAGAAATACAAAGTGAAACAAATAATAATTTATCAAATTCAATAGTAAGATTTGTTGTTTTTTCTTTTCTAAGATATTAGAAATAGTTTGGAAATTATCTAATCAAGAATGAATCTAATTTAAAATAAGATCTTATTTCGAATGAGTATTTCTTTATTAATAATAAAAAAAAGTCTAAGAAGAATATTTAGTTTCTAGTAAGAATCTATTCATGATAGATTGTAGTACAAATGCGATATAGAATAATTGTTGGGCTGGTAGCAAGCAATGGGATGAACTCAAGAAAGTGTATAAAGATCAAAGGATTAACACTGATGTATCTTCAGCTATAGTTTTATAGAACACTTCTTCACTTTTATTTCTATATTATTACGTAAGACGTACTAAAAGTAGTGGTGGAGGTATTTTAATTCCTTATAAAAATTTTTTATATCTCATTTGTTGATACTAGATTAGTGACGAAAAGTGGCGGTCAACTTTTACTGAAGACTTCTTTTCGGAAAACAAGTAGCGTAAATGAAAGAATTTTTTTCAGAACGAACGCTTTTCTTGAAAATCAATAAAACTTAAGTCCTAGTTTCAGATTATATGGATTTATTCTCCGACTCTTTTTATTTTTCGTAGCCAAGTTTTTCTAATGAATTTAGCAGTTAGGATAACTTTTTTATCAAAAACTGTTCACTAGTCAACGTATATAAGTTACTATTTAAATCTCGAAAAAGCTCATGTTCATTGTTTTCACATTGTTGCCTAGTCGCCTACATACATTAGGGTTTACAAAAAGTGCTGGACCAGGGCTCCGAATGGGCCGAGAGTGTTTTCAAGTTTGCTGGGAAAGAATATTGGGTGGAACAATTTTTCTACGTGATTCTATGAGAGGATTGCTGTGTCTATTGGGTGAAACTATTTTTTTCACCGTAAGTACTTTTTTCTAATTATGACAGCTCTTTTTTCCGAAACTTCGAGCTTTGTCAGATGACCAGCGCAAAAAACAGCTGTGACAATTAGAAAAAAGTACTTACGGTCAAAAAAATAGTTTCACCAAATAGACACAGCAATCCTCTCATCGAATCACGTCGAAAAACTGTTCCACCCAATATTCTTTCCCAGCAAACTTAAAAGCACTCTCGGCCCATTCGGAGCCCTGTGCTGGACATAGAATAAAAAACGAAGTATTGAAGCATGTTCATCAAGTTTTTACATAAGTTATTCTCTGAATGTGATACCATACGATTTTTAGTTATTCAAATAGAGTCTAAGCGATTAAAACAATTCGAAATCGTTGTATCATGTTGTAAACAAGCTTGTAAATTCTTTGAATAAAGAAGAATATAAACAAAACAACCGTTCGATAAATAGATGCAACGAATGCAATTTGAGTGTGAATAATCAGGATGATTATTTCGAACATTTAATCCAATAAAGACGTGATGAACTTGTTTTTGTATTTCTTTTTTGTTCTACCATCAGCACTTTTTCTATATAGTAATATGTCTAAACGGATAGATGTTATCGGAGAAGAGAAGAAAAAAGAGGATACACATCGAAGACTAAATGTAATCTAATATTACTATGTTATATCATAACAAATAGCTTCTATCGAAAAATAGAAAGTTTTTTGAAACTTTTTATGAATAAAAATGCCTTTAGCACTACTTTTAGTATGCCCTAAACGATTATAGGTTTTCCGTCATTGATAGGATATTTTTCTCGGAGATAGAATAGTTCTTTTTTTTCTGTACATTTCGATATCGATTTCAACTTCTAATTGAAATATTAGGAGTGAATGTTTATTCAATAGAATCATGTCTTATAGTACGAAAAAGAAAGTAACAATCTTTTGTTATTTAAATTTCCTTTCACTTTGTCATTAATCTTACTGTTCTAAATGATATTTCAAACTTATAAAGCCACTATCGCATGATAAATTATCCGTTTCCTATTTTTTTTTGTTTTTGACATAATTAATGAACTATTTCTATTTAAAAAAAAAAAAAATTCTTTAGAACTTAATAACAAATGATAATGAGCCAATGAAAACTCGAACAAGAACTTTATCTCCAAATAAAGATCAAATTGTTACGAAAAAACCAATACGTAAAAGTCGTCGATCAGCAATAACAAATGGCAATGAAATTGAATATGATGATCCAGCATCATCACATCGTTCTGATCAACAGACATCATCACCAGTTGTTCATCTTGTTCAAGCAAACAATCCTCCATTATCAAATTATGAGCAAAAACAAATTGTTGAAGGTCTTCTTCATCATCCGAAAGAGAAAACTTTGACTTTTGATGAAGCTCAAGCATATGCAGTTAATAAATCAATTGAAATTGGTAAGAACTTTCAAAAAAAAAAAAAAAAAAAAAATTATTAATATAATTTTTAGTTTATGAAAATCATAATTATCGAATGAATAATATTTCACCTGAATGGTTCTATGAATCAATATTATTAAAATATCCATCTGTTGTATTTAAATATCGTTCATGGTTTGAACATGTTAAAATTGATGTTATACCAAATGGAAACGACATGATTAAACTTAAACAATGGCAAATTGCTCTTATGCTTCATGCACAAATAAAAGCTGAACAACAACAACAACATCAACAATAAAATTCATATTGTTTGTAAAAAAAAAAATATACATATATATATATTTTGAACTCGTAGAGTTCTTTTGTTTTTTTGTACAGAGACCCGTGAGAAGAAAAACGTTTTTTCTTTTTTTTGTGTGTTGTCAAGTGTTTTTCTGTTGATTAACCTTTCTCCGTAGAAATGATATGTTTGTTAAATGTAAAAACAAAACTGTGAGATTGGTTTACTTTTGCAATAAACAACAAAAAAAAGTGAAAAAAAAAGTTTTTAAATATTTGCACAAAAAAATAGTTTATATAACAAATGTAGAAACTGTTTTTCATATGTGTCTGTCTGTAAGGGAATGAAATTGTGGTTCTGAAATTTTGCCAATAAGATTTTCGTCAATTTGACGGTGAGTTCGATATGGATTAAAAAAAAATATCCTGTCAACTATATTAATCACTCATATTCAAATGCATCTCAAGCGTAACCTATTATGTGTATGTATATATTTTCTAACAATATCAGCTTCAACTCTCACATATATCCTATATTAGTATTGTATCGTAACAGCTGGCGAATGTCCTATTAACGAAATTCAGTGACCATCTATGGACTTGAAAACATAGAATGAAGCTTATAAATATATTCTTCACTTGAAAAGTCCATAAAAACATTGAATTAATTATCATGGGTCTCGATGTCGGAGGGACTGAGACGGGTTAGTCTCTCCTTTTTTTGGTTACGTCGTGTTTGCGGAAGTTTCAGCTATTGTCTGACAAGTCTCGATCAAATTTAAGAAGGCAACTTCTGTTAATCATTTTCTACTGGCCCGATTATCTCCGTCTGTCCGTTAAAATTTTAAACTTCTTTCACTCCGAAAAAAGTATGGAGAGCCATTGAGAAAATCAAACAATGAATATATATCTATATTGTATACTTCACAGACTATTTGGAATAACGATAAAATCTTGAATGACTAAAATTAAAAATTAACAAGATAGAATATTAAACTTTTTTCTTTATCTACAAACTTATTGAGAAATAATAAGATAAATACTAAACTATTACCATTTTGTAAATGTCAAAGCTGAATACGTTATCATATTAATCACATCTATCTGCTTTAGATTAGGCCGTTCTCAAATGCTTAAACAAACATCTACTAGTGATGCATTTCATATTGTCAATGAACGTGCTTTTTATCCCACAATGATAATGTTTCTAAAGTATAATTAGAAGTGACTGATTTGGCTAATAATAAAATTGTTCAATATTACAGCTATTCATCATTTATATTGATAATGCAACGATGATTATAAGTCATTGCTAATCAATTATATTACATGATTCAGACGACGAATCAGTAAATCAACTTTAAACATAGAATGATCAATGCTATTCTCGTATCATAATGTATTTCTATTATAGAATGTCTAAAAAATGCAAGCATCAGCTACTATTTTTTCATAACTTGAAAGTTACATATATTTATTTAAGCTTTCTTTTTGCGCATTGATATGCTAGTCATAATGTACAATACAGCAATTCTTAATGATATTTTTTCATAGTGAGTTTCGATAAGTTCAATAAATCGATTGTTGAAATCTAAAATTTCAGTGCATACAAAACGAATTAGATTCTAATGGGTTATTTCCTACAATTTTCAAAATGTCTCATGATCGTCTTAGATATCATAGAATTGAAAAGACTAAACTTAAAGTTATTTGATTGCATGTTGTCTAGCCTAAGGGTCAATTTGATAAATCTTAATTTTCGTTGAAGGAAGATGTTCAATACATTTTATTCTTTCATTGTCAATAACTATTCAATATTCATATTAAAATTATTAAAAACAGAAAATATAATGATAAATAATGGACTATCAGCTTTTGATACATTATAGGAGTAATATGTATATATATATGAATCGGAACAAGTTAGGCGTTATCAACAAAAGCAAATATAGTAAATTAATTCCACGCGACATGATTCTTGTTGTTCTTTTGATCAATAATACAAGAAGAAACAAAAGAGGTCTCGTCTGGCAGTTGCTTTGATATATATTTCATGAGACAATATGTCTACACTTTTACTGATACTAAAGTCAATGTTTTATTAATAATAGCAGATGGTATTAATGCTTGTTCATGATACGATATTGGTTCATAGATAGCTCAAAAACAAATTGTTCTAGGAAATCCAAACATCAAGATGTGGGATACAATGGTAATTTTAAAAATTCCGAAAATATAAAATCCACCTGATTTTCACTTAGAAACAGACTTGAATATGTAGAGACACGTAGGTTATGATTAATGACGTGCGAAAGTACGTGAATAACATACTATCATAGTTTATCAAAAAAAGAAACAGGAGTTCCTCGTGTGCGATAAGCGAGTCGAACATTTATCATTTCGTCTATTTTTGGTGATTCTTGATAAAATCGAACTGGATCAACATGATAATAATTGATTATATCGTAGGTAAACAATACATAATAAAATAAAGAATCGCGATAAGAGAAATGAATAAAAAAAAAGTTTCATATTAATTCAATTTATTTTTTTTAGCCGCCCCTTTTACTATCACTCAGAACTGATATGTAACAACGATTTTATTCATTATTTTTTATTGTTCATTCAAAAAAACATAGATAACAATGAAACAAGTACAATGATATAGAGTGACATCTATTGAATTTTGTCAATGAACCATTTCAGACAAATGTATTCTTCTAAATTATCTATTATTAAAAAGAACTATTTCGAATAATTTCATCTCAAATTTCGATTATTTAAAAGAATAATATAGAGGTCCTACTCATGTTAAATAGTAACAAATAGAGAAAGAAAACATAACGAACAAATGACGACAGCTGCATCGGTATTTTCCCTATTACTCGTTCAATCATAAAAACAAGAATTCTATCTCTTTTCCAGATTTTTACTTCTATTATATTACAAATCAATGACTGATACAGAAGTAGCAATTTCTGGTACTAGTGGTGTTACAGGTGTTGATACTGAAATTGATCTATATGCTGATGTTGTTGAAAATGAACTTGATACAGTATGAAAAAATATTTTGTTTGATTAAGAACAAAGACGAATTTTTGTTATCTTCTAGGAAACAGATGATAATTATGGAATTCAAAATGAACATCTTAAACATATGCAACAAGATGCTGATTTATACGATGATGTAATAACAACACAATCAGCAGGAACTGATTTTACTGATATAACAAATACTGTTAATCAAAATAATCCTAAAATTGATCAATCACATGGATTTCTTACTAGTGGAATTTCATTATCGAATGCATATGGCGGAAAACGCGTTTCACTTTATGTTGGTCAGCTAACTTGGGTATATAATAAACATAAGTACTTAGAAAAAGAAAAACTTTCTTTTCTTTTCTTTTTAGTGGACGACTGATGCTGATTTAGCAGATGCAATTCATGATGTCGGAATAAATGATTTACTTGAAGTTAAATTTCATGAAAATCGTGTTAATGGTCAATCAAAAGGGTAAGTTTGCTTTTGTTTTTTTCATTTTTATTTGTTATAATTTAATTCTATTGTCATTGTCATATTTGTAGTTTTGCTGTTGTTACTGTTGGTTCTGAAACATCATCTAGAAGTATATTAGAAAAAATATCAAAACGTGAAATTCATGGACAAATACCAACTGTTTTACCTTTTAATAAAAGTTCATTGAGCTTTTTTGAAGGTACTAGTCGTAAAGACGCACCTATGGAAGCAATGCCACCAATGGGTGTTCCCCCTCGTAAGATTCTTGTTTTCTTTTGATTAATTAACTTAAAAATCATTTATTCGACAATCTTGAATTTTTTTTTCAGTTCGTCCTATGATGCATCCACCAATAGGTCTTCCATTACCGATACCTCGTGGTGGTCCTATGGATGGACCATACCGTTTTTCACATCAGGGACCTGTTATGTTACAGGGTGGACCAGCTGGTATGAATCGTCCATCATTACAAATAACTCTTGGTCAACGTGGTCCTGTACCTGGTGGTCCCATGATTCTTGGTCGAGTGGCTGGTCCACCTCCATCGATGGGTATTCCTCCACAACAATCTGTTATTGTCATGCAACAAACACAACGACCTGGTGGACCTCCAGGTACTAGTGGACCTCCTCTTATTAGACAACCTATTCGACCTGGAACACCAGGTGAATTTAAGACAAAAGATATCATTTATTTTTTTTTCTATATATATGATTGTTTGATTTTTTTTTCTTAGGCGTACCTGTATCTTCAAATTCAATGACTGTCATGCCTGGTCAACATCCGTCTGGTTATTATCCAGGTCAACAAGGCCAAGGAGTATGTCATTTCGATACTTTAACAATATGTAAATAATGATGTCAAATTTTAGGCTCCTCCACATGGTCTCTCTATGCCTGGTCAACCACATCCTGATCCATATTATCGTGGTGTTGAGAATCCAGCAAATATGGTACCTATAAGCGAAGCAGAATTTCAAGAAATTATGGAACGTAATAAAACTGTATCAAGTAGTGCAATTGCTCGGGCTGTTCAAGATGCATCTGCCGGTATGTATTTATATTTATTGTGAAACACAAACTAAAAGAAATATTGAAGTATACTGGATAGAAATTTCGACTCCTGTACAGACCATGGTAGACATAACTGCGAAAGCAAATTCTATATATAGAATGATAGAACAAACAATTTGATACAAAGCGAGATGTTTATTGAAAAAAAACGACTTTTAGAACTTTGTAAAATTATTGTATTTCAGCTGCAAAATATTGCAGAGAAGTCGAAAACGTCTCATTTTATAGAAAACGGTCTGCTTTATCGTTCTATGACGTGTAAACAACAACATATTTATGTAGTCTAGGTGTTGAAAAGCTAGAATTTTGGTTTTTCTGTTGTTCGTATTTTGTGAATCTGATAAGAACTTTTATTTCCTTATATTCTTGTTGAAAACCATTATTTCTATTTGAATGATTATTTTGATACTTTCTAACGCTTATGAGACAGCGGAAAACGCTTGGAAAAATAAACCTTATTGATTAAACATCTCTTTTACAATACCAACAGCTTCAATATGTTTCAAATTTTAATTCTACAGGAATTGTGCTAATAGTTCTTTATTTATTTCTGAATTAATTAGGTGAATTTGGTACTGCTATTGAAACATTAGTTACAGCTGTGTCACTTATAAAACAATCAAAAATTGCTCATGATGATCGATGTAAAATTTTAATTAGTTCACTTCAAGATACTCTTAAAGGTATCGAAGATAAATCTTATGGACAAAGGTAAATAAAAATTGTTTTGTTTTTCTATTTTTAATTTACAAAAAAATATTTATTCATATTTAGAGCACGTCATCGAAGTCGTTCTGGATCACCTCGTGAATCACGTAAGAAACATCGTCATCGTACACGTAGTCCTCGTGATCGAAATGAATATCGACGTAGTAGTGAAGACTACGATGGAAAATATAGTCGTGATCATCGACGACGATGAAAACTATTTTGCTTTTTTTCATATTTGTGAAGAAAAAAAAAATTGAAACGAACACAAGACATACAATCTGGTAAGCTGTTCAATAAATTTTTTGTATTCGCTCGTTTGAAAAGAAAAAGAATTTTTTTTTTTTCATAATCGTTGTGTGTATGTGTGATTGTTTTATTTTTATTTTTTCAATCCCCTCATAATATGATGTCTACTTAGTAAGATGGATATATGCACATATACATATATATATATTTATCGTTACACTTTTATTAAATAGAATTATTTATCCTCTAGTCATGGTATAATGAATAATCAAATATGTTTTTTTTTTTTTATTTATTTTATTTTATTTTTTCTATACAACGTCACACTTTTATTTGTTTTTTCTAATGACAAAATTCAAATTATCGTTATTGTTATTTTTTTCATGGCCTTTGGAATATTGTTCTAAATTTTTGTTATTGTCTTTTTTGTTTTAATGCATATAATATATGTATATACATATATCAATTGAGATATTTCTCATTCTCTACTATGCAAATGCATGGATTTTTTAAAATTTTATTTTATTTTGTTTTATTTTTATTTTTTTTATTTTTTGTTTCCCATTAATGATATAATAGTATTTTGATAAGATATATATAGTATTCAATTTTGTTTTATTCGTCAATGTATATAATTAAGTAATTTTTCTAAATAATGAATAAATAGTTCTTTTTTATAAAAAATAATGATTATTATTGTCGAACAATAAAAATGAGACAATTTGGCAAATAAGTCCCTTAAGGTTTCTTTTCTTTTTCTTTCTTCATAAACGAGTATCATTCCATGGATGCTTGTTGATATTATAAAAACAGTAAGTGTGAAAAGAAGTATAAGTCTTTGAATAGAATCCTCGAAGGATTCAATGGTGAATACGATGGATTGATTTTCATTGTAAATAAGAATATTTTCTTTTCTCTAGTGTTAGTCTTCATGTGTAAAACTTTTTTTTGTTTCAAAAAACAAAGAAGAAGAATTGCTTGTGTATATTGAATTATTTTTATTTTATAGGTCAACGACTCGAGTGAACGATGATCACCCGTGTTTCTCTTCTTTTTTTTCTTTTATTGTTCTTGGCTTTATTATTGTACAAAGTTTCTTTCTTTTCTTTCCTTCGTTTTTTTTTCTTGTTTATTCCTATAACTCTATATTACTTTATTGTACTGTTCATTGATGTTGTTTCATGTTTTCTACATTGGTGTTTGTGTATGAATATGAAAGAACAGAAGAAAAAAATATGTGCTTCAAAATTTTTATATTATTGACAAAGGAATCAAGAACGTTATTATCAACACAAAAAATAGCATTGGAATTTTTCATAACATTTGGAAAAATCAATGGTTGACATGTTTATTTTTTTTGGTTCGTTTGCAAGTTATTATGTTCTACTTATAAATATATGTTGATATGTCGAGCACTTAGTAATAATAATCTTCTATTTTCAGTCAAGGTCGTATAAGATAGCAAATGTCATAATATTGCTTTTGATTATAAACATATTTGTTAATAACAAGATGGAACTAACATATCAAATAATGTAAACATATTGATTAACTTTGAAACAATTTCATATTGCACATTAATTCGCACTACCACCGATTGATTATCGGTATGTCGGCAGCTTTTTGTCCAGTTTGAATCGCATGGAATATGCTGTTCAATGTAAATTCTTATCGTCTGCGTTCAGATATGCCTCAATATAATTTCTTTCTCTTTGGTTTTTGTGAAAGATAATCTAAAAGGAGTGTTGCAGTATGCAGGTAGGAATCTCGACTTCCCACAGATGTGACAGACAGAACCATAGAAACTTTAAAGACTGTACATTAATAAGATTTCATCGTCATATATGAACTGCCTATTGCATTTCTGAATAGTGAAGAAATATGTCCGAAAATAGATAGAATAAAATAATCTTCCTGTGATTAACAACAGCAGTTACATTCTGTTTGACATTTTAATTTCGCAGAAACAGTGACGGTTCTATGAGAATAAAAATAAGTAAGAATCAAATCATACATGAAATTCAAGATTTCTATTTTTTTCCTGAATGTAAATCATGGAACGCATATACATCATTGCTAGTTGATTCAGACGATGTTCATCCTTGATACTATATATTTAGAAAAGAAACATTTTAATATTAGGGAAGAAAGTACTATTACATCGAACATGATCCATAACACGAATGACGTAGATCATTTTACTAAATTTCTTACTTATTAATCACTTCAGATATTTAAGAATAATTTTATGAAAACTTGTTGTCTCTGTAAAATTGTGTATGTAATTTTCAATTGAAACAAATAATAACAACGGAAACTTGTTTTTTTATTTAATATCGAATTATTTTAATTTGAATTTTAAATTAAATATTCTTACTAAAGAAAAAACATCTAGATCATTAAATAAATATAACATTGTTTCGAAATTATTAGATTTTTCATAATGTTTGAATATATAGAAGAGATTAAGTATATTTCGTATTCAATTCACATTTAACAAGATTTTGAACGTTTATTATGCATAGAATTATTTTCTATATTATTATTGGCATTTTTCGATATTTTGTATTGATGTTTTGATGAAATTTTGCTTTTTGAAAGATTACTATTATGTGGTATTGTCGATTTGATGTATGCGAAATTTGAAAGAAGTGGCCGTTGAATCGCTACTTCTTTTTGAAAAAAAGTATAAATTGAAAAATCAATGAATTAACTCATTCATATACTTCGTTCTTGTTTTAATGATTGATCTTGTAATATTTGATATCGATTTAATGTCATAGATGTGTTATCAGATATTTCTAATGAAGAAAGGGTCATCGTTTGCTTTTTTTGTATTGAGCAATTAATGTATAAACATTATACCTCGTTCTCGTTGTATGAAAGTATGATCAGAAGTTGAGTTAAATGTAGGAGATTTTGTAAGTCCTTTGTTTTGATTTCTGTTCAGAGATAAATATAAATGCTACAAAAATCATGCACTTTTATGAACTTGTTAGATGGTTTTATTAAACAGTATTTAATTTTATTCGAAATATATATTTAAAAAAAAAAAAAAGAGATAATCTATGGTGAAAATTAATACACAAATGAACAGTATCGAACAGAAATTTGTATGTCTAGTTCTGCTCACGAGGAAACTATAACTCATTGTTTGCGCTCATATTGGATCCAAAAAGAGGTCTCTGTAGAACTAGAAAAAAAAATTTGTCCCTATAGGCTATTGAAGCCGACTGATTGGTGCGACATGAAATTTTGTTCATAAATTAGTCTTATAATATTTAGAATATTCTGAAAGTTTTAGCTAACAAGAATGTTTCTTTTTCGAATTATGGAATTTCCCAAAGAAAAGTTGTTTGCTGCAAACATATGACAAAAGCTATTCTCGCTATGAAAATTTGTTAATAAAATAAAACTTTTATAGAAAACATACAATCTCTTCAAAATTTCATTGTTGATACTTAAAGATTTAATATCAGAATCAAATTGATTATTTCCATTATGTCGTTGGTTTTGTTGTTCTTGTCGTTGTTGTCTCTTTATTGAAATAAAAATACTAAGAACAGTACCAATTATAAAACCAACTAAAAAACATGATACTCCAATAATTAATGATAGTAATACATGTGGTGATCGTTTAGATTTATCATCAATATCTCGTTTTAATCTTTTCTGTAAATAAGATTGTTGTTCAGGATGACATTCATATAGTTGATTATAATATCTTTTTGTTAATGAACATGTAGCTATAAGATACTCTAATTGTCTATAACATTTATCTATATATATGCCACTTGTATTCGGTTCAATATTAAGTCGATTATGTGTATTATCTGTCCATGAGAGGTATGAATGTTGATGACTCATTGGAGAATTAATATGTGAAGAGAAGAGTTGAATTTCAAATAAATGAGCCAACGAAACGAAACAGATATGCAAAATCATAATAGAACTGAAATTGAGACTAACCTCATATTTTTTTTAGAAATGCGAAATATTTAGAAGAAATTTACGCGCTTTATACATAATACGAGTCAATCGATTTGACTTTGAGCAGGATCTTAATTTTTTGTTATTGAATTAAATTAAATTAAAGAAAAACTCTGAGAATGTTCTCAAGAATAGTTTTATCATATTTCTTCAGACTAAGTTGCCATAGCTTATGAATACTTTGAAAAGAGCTCGAGTCCTTAGCTTATTGCTACGAAGATGATGCACTTTTACGTTTTTTTTTTAAGCAAATGCCGTAATCTTATTCACGAACATCAGAAAAACTGTTTTTTGAACTTTGACTTGAAACTTTTCATAGAGACAGCTCTTAACGACAATCGTTTTTTTATGACAGTTTGACATCTTTTGATTTGCTTCTATCCTAAAATAAATTTGTCATTTGTTCCTGCGGAGGATGATCTTGGTATTTATTTTAAAAGTATCGTAAAAGTGCAGAATCTCCATAGCAATAAGCTGAGGACACGAACTCTTTTCAGGATATTTGTCGCTTATTTGAATCTACATAATTTTCATAGTCATAATTCAAAATAGAATGAGTAGTTGGAGGACTTTGATGTGAATATGTTGTTCAACATGTATCAACAAGATTACAAACGGCTATTTGTTTTGGATCACCCATCCGATAACATGTTGACAACGTTGTGAAATACATCTGCTCTTGTGGTTAGCTAGCGTGTATGAGAAGTTCAAGCAATTAAACGCAAGACGTCTATGCTAGATTGGTTTTACGTCCAGAGCTACAGCTAGTATTAGTTATAAGGAACATATTGGGCTACTATATCTACCGCTAGACAGTATCCCATACTTCTAATAGATCATAGAAAAAAAGAAGTTTATAATTATACAAGTTTGTAAGATCTACAATGAAAATGAAAATTAACCTTAAGTTGTAGAAATATCCCATCTTCAAACATAAATTTATTATGTTTCACAGAAAAATTAATTAATTAAATATCTATTCTATTTATTTATATTTCGTTTTTCTTTCTTAATTATTCGATTATGAATAATTATAACTACTTTCAATACTTGATCGATAGTTAGTTTGTTGAGTAGATGATAAATTTTTCATACATCCTGTAAAGAAAAGTATTGCGATAATAATACCACACATAACCAGAAGAAGTACAAAACCACCAATACCCAATAAAACATAGAGCAATGTATTATCCGATGAGGGCTTTTCTATAAATATTAATTTCTTTCACAAACATTAACGAAAAAATAATTTTTTTTGAAAAATCTACCTTGCGAAGTAACTTGTGGTGATGGTAAAGATTCTTGCTGAACTTAAAACAAAACCAATATTCATTATACTTCTAATAATTTAATTAATCTTACTGATAATTTGTTGAGGAGATAATGGTTGAACTGGTTGTAGCTCTTGTGATGGTTGTTCTTTAAAGATGTACTGAAGAATTTCACACGAAAAAAGAAGTTCAATTCGAATACATACTATTTCCATTAAGTAAATTACCAAGTAAATCAACAGCAAATGGTGCAACAGCTCCAATAACTGCTCCTATTGCTCGATTTGAAAATACAGAAGTTTCATTATCAATTGTATAATTTGCCGGCATAGCTGCCACTTATAGGAAAAAAACAAACATTTGAATTTGACAGAAATGATCTCGTATATTTTTCCAAACTTACTATCACATATAAATAGTATATTTTCATTACATTCTAATCGACTTAAACATAATGTACCATTTTTTAAATTATTTCTTTTTATGAATACACATTCAAAATTAGAATTATTTTCATTTTCATCACACAAAACATCTTCTAATTCTTTGCCTATTAAAAAAAAATTATATATACAAGATGTTCCAAGAGTCCGAACGAAAAAAGAAGTGAATAGAGCTCTTCAACATTTCCAGGGATTTAAATATTTCTTTTTTTTTTTACGATTTGATCACATATTCACTAAAGTTTTCAGATTAAGTGTCTACACCTAAAAAGTCAGCGTGTGTTTTTGCCAAATTTGACTATGAATAGAACTATTTTAATTGTGTCTTCTGTAGACACAGATATTCTATTTGCAAACTTTAATGTAAATTCCTTGAATGAAGAAGGAGATATTCATGTTTTTTGTTTCGTTCGGACATTTCGAACATTCTGTATATTAGTTTAAAAAATATTAATAAATAAATTTACTATTTAATTTATTTATCCATGCACCAAGACGAAAAAATATTGTTACAGCACTTGAAAATGTACTATGAAGTAATGTATTTACTTTTAATTCAAATTGTTTAAATTCATCTATATTGTATAGATGAAAAATTTGTGCAGAAAATGTATGACAAATATGATTTGCTTGATTATATGAAAGGCCACCTTCAGATGGTACAGCAAATGAAAGACAACGATTAGTTTTCCATTGAATCCAACCCGACAGACAAGAAAGACAATCATTTTGTTCATTATTCCAAAATGATGATAATTTCGGACATATACATTTATTTGTATTTGAACATATCAATGGATTAGTACAAGAAAAATTATTAGAACATGATTCATTAAATGATGATAAAACTAATTTCGATAAGAAGATATATTCGACTAGAATTAATTATATATATATATTACCTGAAGAAGACTTAGATGATTTGAATAATATGTACTGAACATAGATGAACCCAAGCAGAAAGTGAAACATAGAATACTAAAGTGTTTATAGTAAAATACATGAGACAAAGCGCGGTTAATTTAAACAAAAAAAAATTTCTTTTTTTTATCGAAAATAGAAAAAAAAACAATAATCATCAGATCTCTCTCTCTCTCTCTTTTCTAATATAAATAAATGTTTAACAATTAGCATGTTTAGTATGAACGAATACTTTTCTTCTTACATTTTTTGAGAAAAATTTAATAAAATTATTTTTCAATAAAATGTCTAAATAATTTATAAGTGTTTGTATAAATATCAATACTCAAATTTTGTTTATTGTATATTGAGATTGTGCATCTAGAATGTAACAAACTAATATTTCTTACTTCTTCACATATGATATCATCTTTTGATTGTGCTATAAATAAAACAAATATCTACTTTTGCTATTCAATCCATCCTTGCAAACAAAATAAACAAATTTTTTGTTTTATATTTCAAAATGTTTCAATTAACAATATTGAATAGATACAGTAGTGGACAAAAGTCTTCACTCTCTCTGGATTTTAACCATTATATTTACTCTAGGTCTGGAAATTTGTGTACATATACTACTCCGACAAGAATGTAGGCTAACAACAGTATCTCGCTTTGATTGTTTAAGTACAAAGAAACTCGTAATGGACAGTACATATTTTTTCTTTGAGTTAGCAAATACAAGACTATTTGATAATAGTTTTAAATGAAACTGCGAAACATAATGATCATCAATATACTACTTCTGTAAAATACAAGTTCCAGTGTACGGAAAACTTCTCTTAAAATCTGACACGAATATATTGAACTATTGGCCTGTGAAGAGCAATAGATGATATTACTCCACATCAATGACTAGAGTAAAATAGGCACAGTTCTCGAAAACACTTTCTGAATTTCAATAAAAATTAATAATGTAAATCACTGAAACAAAGTGCTAAATAATAAGATGCCCACTGAATGTTATTAAGATCTTTCTTCACATTAAAACAAAGCTAATTTAGAATTTCGTCATATATGACGAGATATATTGTGTTTTATTATATAATAAAATGAAAAACAAATTTATACGTATATTATCATGAAATTCTAATCAATATGTAGCATCACTAGCGGTCGAATCGACACTAGTTCTATCACGTCGTCGACGAAAACGTGACGGTCGTGGTGGTGCTGTTGAACTATTATCACTTTTCAAAAGAAGAAAACCACCACAAAAACAACAACAGAGTATTATAATTAAAATGACAACAACACCAACAGCGACTAATCCACGAAGATAATTTTCATACTTTTTTTTTTCAAAAAAAATTAAACTTACTGCCAACATAGAGTATTGTGTTACTTGATTTTGATGTTTCTATAAAATAATAATAAAATAAACAGAATGAAATGATATAATGACACATACGTGGCAATAGTTGTTCCATTTCTATCTTTGGTGGATTTGTATGATCTAAAATAAAAAAAAATTCTTTTCTAAAATAATTATTTATTATATTTTTACAGATAATTATTGGCTCCGGTGGCAGTGGTTGTGGTTGTGGTTGAGGTTGTGGCTTCGCTGAAATGAAATGAAAAAAAAATTAATTCATATATTTATTAAACTATAATATCTTTATATTATGACTTACAACCAAAGAGGTTTCCAACAAGACCACCTAGTAAACCAAAGATTCTGTTAGCATCATTAACATCAGTTTGAATATTTGCTAATTCTGTAAAAATACTAATGATAATGAGAAATGTATTAATTAAATTCTAGATAAGCATTCACGACGAATGCCTTACTCTCGCAGATATATGATAATTTATCATTACATTGTACATGACTTAGACAAAGTGATGTATTACTTTTATCATTTGAAAATTGTTTCGTCATACGAATACAATCATTCCATGACAATGTATCATTTTCATATTCTATATTACACCATGCATATGAATTCATCCAATCAGTATCTACAGTTTAAAAATTATTTGAGTATAAAATTAATTTTTCTAACTCACAATCAGTAAAATTAATCCACACACCATTACTCAAAAAATCATTTAGTTCATTAGCATGTTCACCTTTTAATAAATCGTTTATTTTATATTGAAATTCCATATAATCTTGATAATAATCAATTTGTAGTATTTGTCCTGAATATGTCAAACAAGCATTTTTTGCTTTCTCATATATGATACCACCTTCTGGTGGTTGCATAAATAGTAAACATGTCTTATTTTGCCATTCAATCCATCCATGTGAACAGATACATTTACTTGAATTCGAACAAATTAAAGGATAATGACAAGATAAATCATTCGAACAGAAATCACCAAATGATGCTAAAATATTATAATAGGAAACAAAAGTTATTCAATCTTAACTAACCTGATGATACGAAAGATATGAAGATAAAGTTAAGAACATAAGCGAACTCAAAATGAGAACGCAACATAGAATAGTATAATCTAATTCAAAGTCAGGATAACAATTGAAAGAAATGCGCTAAAAAATAATCTCTTGTCTCATAATATAAAAATTGTATTTCACAAAAAAATTCGTATTTTAATAATATTTATTTTAGAAGTCTTAACAATTTTAAAAATCCCTTCTTTTTTGTCGATGATTAAAAACATTAAAAATAAAAGGACCATCCATAAAGAACGTTGAACAACACACTAACGAGGGAACATTTTCTAAGTGTCAAATCGCTTTTAAGTCGAAACTATATGCACCATGTAGGTTCTAATAAACTATAAATATCTTGAAAAGAGATTGTACATTTCGCTTATTACAAGGAAAATACTGCAATTTTACGATGTATTTTTTAAATAAATGCTGTGCGCCTCCTCAGGAACACCAAGACATCTGACTTGAGAATTTGTACAGAGGCAGACCTTAACGGAAATAGATTATTGTGAAAGTTTTAGAGTTTTCAATTACGCCTATTCCCAAAATAAGAACATGGGACTTTGCCGTTGTATTAACACGACCTCTTTTCAAGGCATTCGTAGGATTAGGTCCCGTTTCGTCGAAAGGTTAATTGGTTTTCCTGTTTCGTCGAATATGTATTTTTCTTTCATTCCCGTTTCGTCGAAAGTGGAAAAACGACTATTCCCGTTTCGTCGAAAAAAAAATTCTAATTAATCAATGAATAGATTATATCATTTGATGAGATTTTTTCGTCCTACTAATTACTCATAGACACGTTTATCAAAAAAAAATTTATTATAGAGAAGATTTAGATACATAAATAAGAAATTATTAAGAGAAGATATGAATATAGAAAAGAAAACAATCAATATTTTTTTNTGAAAACGAGAAATGGCCAAATTCATCGAAAGGTGAATTTTTTCGAATCAAAATGACGTGTTCAGTATTTTGACTCGTTCTCCCTCATTTCATTATGAAGTGCCAACTATTTTATTATCAAAATGATCAGCGTTCAAATCTCTACAAACCCTGAAAGTTTGAACGAATTCGGAGATAGTTTTGTAAATCGTGGTAGGGTCATCATGGAATCACCCAGAATAATGCATATATATTAATCGAACAATAAAAACAAGTTTACTAATTGTTCCATTAAACAAGATAGACATTATTAAAAAAGAAAACATAATAAATTAGTTTCACACGACATGACTTTTATTGTCCTTTGGATTAATAATATACAAAGAAATAAAGCAGACCTTATGCGCCAGTTGCTTCGATATTTATCTTATGAGATGATGTATCTAGGCTTTTAATGATGAAAAAGTCAATCTATTCTTTTTTTGATAAAAACAGATGGTATTAATGTCTTCATGACACGATATTGGTTTTGAGATTACATGAAAACTTTTCAATAAAAAAACAAAAAAACAAGAATATCATTTTCAGCTATTTCTCATTTTGAAACAGGCATGAAAATTTTACTATCTTAGGATATAAAAAAACTAAAGAAATTAACAGCTTCTCGCTTACAATAAATGAATTAGTGATTAGGGAATTTTTCATTTCGTCTCCACCTGACAATTCATCATTAAGTCCAAGTCGATCAACATGATAATCATTGATTATATCTTACATATTTCATACGATATAAACAAAAGAATCGATGGATAATATTCATTGTGGCTTAAAACTAGAAGAAAATTCTTATTATTTCATGAAAAAAAGAAAACAATACTCGATATGTATCTGGAGTGACATCTATCAAATTTTGTCAATCAACCATTTCAGACTGATGTATTTTTTTTTCTTAATTATATATGATTAAAAAAAACCTATTTCGAAAATTTTCATATCAAAATTCGACTATCCAACAAAAACATGTCATAGAGGTCCAACTCATGTTAATAGTAACAGGAGAAAGAAAACAAAACGAACAAATTACAGCAGCGGCGTTTTATATTTTCCCTACTATTTGTTCATTTATACAGAAAAAAAAGAATTTTTTTTTTCAGATTTTTACTTCTATTATATTTAAATCAATGACTGATACAGAAGTAGGAATTTCCGGTAATAATAATGTTACAGGTGTCGATACAGAAATAGATTTATATGCTGATGTTGTTGAAAATGAACTTGAAACAGTATGAAAATATACTTTTTTTTTCTTCTTTTATATTATAATCAAAATAAACTTTAATTTCTTTGTTTTTTGTTTTTTTTTCTAGGAAGCCGATGATAATTATATACTTCAAAATGAACATCTTAAACATATGCAACAAGATGCTGATTTATATGATGATGTAATAACAACACAATCATCCGTAACTGATTTCGCTGATATAACACATCCAGTTCATCAAAATAATCCAAAAATTGATCATCCAAATGGACCAACTATTAATGTAAATTCATCATTGAATGCCTATGGTGGAAAACGATTTTCACTTTATGTTGGTCAACTAACTTGGGTATGTAAATAAATATATCTAGACAAAATGAAAATCTGTATTTTCTAGTGGACAACTGATGCTGATTTAGCAGATGCTATTCCTGATGTAGGAGTGATTGATTTACTTGAAATTAAATTTCATGAAAATCGTGTTAATGGTCAATCAAAAGGGTAAATTTGTTATAATTTAATTTTATTGATATTTTTGTATTTTATTTTTTTGGTAGATTTGCTGTTGTTACTGTTGGTTCAGAAACATCATCTCGTCTTATATTAGAAAAAATACCAAAACGTGAAATTCATGGACAAATGCCAACTGTTTTACCATTTAATAAAACTTCATTAAGCTTCTTTGAAGGTGTTACTCGTAAAGATGCACCTATGGAAACAATGCCACCAATGGGTGTACCACCTCGTAAGATTCATTTTTTTTCGTGTTTTAATTAAGTAGTTTAGAAATTATTTATTCAATAAATCTTTTTTTTTTCTTTCTAGTTCGTCCTATGATGCATCCACCAATAGGTCTTCCATTACCAATACCTCGTGGTGGTCATATGGATGGACCATACCGTTTTTCACATCAAGGACCTGTTATGTTACCTGGTGGACCAGCTGGTATGGCTCGTCCATCATTACAAATAGCACTTGGTCAACGTGGTCCTGTACCTGGTGGTCCTATGATTCTTGGACGAGTACCTGGTCCACCTCAATCTGTTGGTGTTCCTCAACAACAATCTGTTCTTGTCATGCAACAATCACAACGATCTGGTGTACCTCCAGGTACTAGTGGACCTCCTCTTATTAGACAATCCATTCGACCTGGAACACCAGGTGACTTTAAGATAGAAGACATTATTTATTTTTACTTATATATATATATATATATCATTGTTATATTCTTATCTTAGGTGTACCTTTACCTTCCAATTCCATGACTGTTATGCCTGGTCAACATCCTTCTAATTATTATCAAGGTCAACCAGTACCAAATCAAGGAGTATGTCATTTCTATTTTGTTAACAATATATATTTATCTTGAATTTTAGCCTCCTCCACATGGTCTCACAATGCCTGGTCAACCACATCCTGATCCATATTATCGTGGTGTTGAAAATCCAACAAGTATGGTACCTATAAGTGAAACCGAATTTTAAGAAATTATGGAACGTAATAAAACTGTATCGAGTAGTGCAATTGCTCGAGCTGTTCAAGATGCATCTGCCGGTATGTACTTACATGATTTATTAATAATAAAATATAGTAATTGAAATTTTAATTTTTTTACGACACCAATAATTTCATTATGTTTTGATAATTTAATCCTATAGAATTTGTATTGTTATTTTTTCTTTAAAATAATTAGGTGATTTTGGTACAGCTATTGAAACATTAGTTACAGCTGTATCACTTATAAAACAATCAAAAATTGCTCATGATGATCGATGTAAAATATTAATCAGTTCACTTCAAGATACTCTTAAAGGTATTGAAGATAAATCTTATGGACAAAGGTAAATAAAAAAGAAAATATTTAATTTGTAACAGAAAAAAAAAAAACTCAAATATATTTTAGAGCACGTCATCGAAGTCGTTCTGGATCACCTTGTGAATCACGTAAGAAACATCGTCATCGTACACGTAGTCCACGTGATCGAAATGAATATCGACGTAGTAGTGAAGATTACGATGGAAAATATAGTCGTGATCATCGACGACGATGAAAACTATTTTGCTTTTTTTCTTATTTGTGAACAAAAAAAAAGATAACTCGAAACGAACACAAGACATTAAATCTGGTAAGCTGTTCAATAAATTTTTTGTATTCGCTCGTTTACAAAAAGAAAAAAACAGACACAAAAATAATTTTTTTTTTCTTCATGGTCGTTGTGCATATGTGTGATTGTTTTCTTTCTCTTTCTCTCTTCTTTTCAATCCCCTCGTCATAGTAAATTGAATATATACATATATATATATATATATGTCGTAGGACAGATTGAAATTCAGTTCAGATTAAAATATTTTCATCTGGACTAGTTCAGTTTAAAATCTTCCTAGTTGAGATCAAAATTATTTTAAAGTGAACTAGGAAAATTTTAAACTGAACTAGTTCAGATGAAAATATTTTAATCTGAACTGAATTTCAATCTGTCCTACGACATATATATCGTTATAATTCTATAAAATAGAATTATTATTTAGTCATGATATAATGAATAGTCAAATATGTTTTTTTATTTTTATTATTATTTTTTCTATACAACGTCATACTTTTATTTTGTTTTTTCTAATAACAAAATTCAAATAATCGTTATTGTTATTTTTTTCATGGCCTTTGGAATATTGTTCTAAAATTTTTGTTTTTGTCTTTTTTTTTTTAATGCATCCATATATATATATATATATATATATAATATGAAATCAGATATTATGCATTTTCAACTATGCAAATGCATGGGTTTTTTGAAATTTTTGTTTTAAATTTTTTCTCTTTTTTTTTTCTTGTTTATTTCCCATTAATGATAAAGTAGTATTTTGATAAGATATATATATAGTATTCAATTTTGTTTTATTCATCGATGTATATAAATAAGTCATTTTTCTAAATAATGAATAAATAGTTTATTTTTATTATAATAATGATTCTTATTGTCGAACAATAAAAAAAAATGAGAAAATTTGGCAAATAAGTCTTTTGAGATTTCTTTTCTTTATTTTCATAAACAAGTATCATTCAATCGATGCTTGTTAATTTTATTAAAGAAACAACAGTGTGTATAAAGAAATAAGTCTTTATATAGAATCCTCGAAGGATTCAAAGGTGAAATACAATAGATTGATTTATATTGTAAAATTCGAATATGATCTTTTTTCTCTAGTTTTAGTTTTCATGTATAATTTTTTATAGAGTTTACAAAGAAAAAAAGAAAAAGGAATCAACAATGTTAATGTCAGCATGAAAAATAACATTGGAATTTTTCAATAACCATTATGTTTATTTGTTTTACAATCAAGGTCAAATAAGAATATCAAATGTCATAATAATATTTTTGATCATAAATGGTTATGTTATTAACAACATGGAACGCGCAGCACATTAGACGATATCAAATTACACGTTTATTTACACTACCGCTCGTGAATTATCACTTAGTTTTTATCTGTTTTATATCATATGGAATATTCTGTCAAAATATAGAATCTTATCGGCTATATTCTTTAATTGAATTTTATTTCTCTGAATTATGATCTAAACGAAATGTTAAAATATATGAATAGAAATCTTGGGTGACAGACACAATTATTGAAACATCATAGCTCGTAAACTAATAACATATCGTCATGACATTTAATTACGGAACTATGAAAATAATAGTGAAGAAACATGTCATAAGATAGATAGAATACAATAATATTTCTGTAATTAGTAAAAGCAACTATATCGTATTTGACATTTTAATTATGCAGAGATAGTGGAACGTACAATCATAATGATTTTCTGACTTTGAATTGTGTAGATATAGTCTGCAATCTATAGAAACAGAACCAACTAAGAAATAATTTATTAGATATCGAAAAAGTTTCGTTCATTTATGATTGTTGTCATCAGTAATGTTGTATGAAATATAAATGATGCAGATTTTTGACTGATGAAGGAATATTCCCAACTGTCACATTCCTTTTGATTTGTATATATGTGCATTATGTAGACCTTAATGATCTATGAATATTTTAAAAGTTTACACAGAGACCAGTGTGAGTGAGAGTTTCAAATCTTTTCATTATTCTTATTCTAAGATACAATTATAGTAAAATCGTTGATATATATTTGCAAATTCTAATGTTCTTATTTCAGACGAGAAGCAATCATAAAATCTGAATTTTTTACAATAAACTATACCATTGCTTGTTTTTTTTCTTAAATATACAATATCTCGACAGTAATAAGCTCGTAATACGAACATTTCCAGAGTATTCATAGATCATTAAGGCTTGCAAGATGTGCATACGTTAGACTCAAAAACTTGGAATGTTCCCTCATGACTCTTCTATTTATTATTAATCGACATCACGTCCACAAATGAACTGTCAATTATTTTGATCTTATCTACATACAACTTAAAGAGAGAAAAGCGGCTTCCGTTCTTTTTTTTTTCGATGCAACTGCTCTTAACTAGTGTACTCGTTAGATATTATTCCTACCAGAAAAAGAATAATTATATAAATAAAATATTGTTTCGAGATTGTTATATTTTTTTCAAAATGTTTAAATATATGTTTTGTATTGAATCTAATATTAATATTTAACGAGATTTTGAACGTTTATCATGAATAGCATTTTTCGACACTTGATATTGTTGTTTTAATGGAATTTTACTTTTTGAAAGAGTACCAGATATATTGTTATGTGGTATTGATGATTTTATGTATGCAAAATTTGAAAGAAGTGACCGTTGTATCGCCAGTTCTTTATGAAAAAATAATATATATATATAGAAATTAATAGATTAACTAATTTATACTTCGTTCTTGTTTTAATGATTGATCTTGAAATGTTTGATATCGATTTAATGTCACTGATGTATTATCAGATATTTCTAATGAAGAAAGAATTATTTGATTGTTGTTTTGTTTTTTTGACAATAAGTTGATACGTATCATACATACCTCGTTCTCGTTGTATAAACATATGTTCAGAAGTTGAATTAAACGTAGGAGATTTTGTAAGTTCTTTATTTTGATTTCTGTTTAGAGATAAATATAATTGTTTTAGAAATTCTATCTTTTGATGAACTTATTAGATAATCTCATTCTATAATATTAAACTTTATTTGAAACAGATCTTTAACCCTTTACCCCCCATAGCGGTTCCAGAAGAGCTACTGATGAAACAGCCATTGGAATAGAGTATTGGTGTCTCCAATATGCTAAAAGTATGGTCAGATCGATCAAATGCACACCTGAGTTTTAGGGTAGTTTGTTGAGGGGGAGTAGGGGAGTCGATTTGGAAAAAATTTCGTGAACTTTCCGTAATATCGACAGAGTTCGGCCAAAAAGCGTCCTAGAGAGCTCGGGGATGTCTTATTTTGTAGAGAATTGTTCACTCTATAAACTTACACAGTTTAAACAAAACTTTATTTTCGGGTTGTAGAAGGCCAAAAGCTAATGGTTGATTTTCTGGAAGTCCTCCAGTGACCATTCGATGTTTTACCACATCTTGCCTACCTAACTCTTTTCAAATTTTTGAAACTTATATAATCTACTAGTGAACACTTTCTTTGATGTGAATCATAGAAAACGTCGCCGAGATATATATTACGTAGAGGTAGAAAAAGAATTTTACCAAAAAAATTCCATTTTTTTACTTTTTTGAAAATCATCTATTTTATAAGTTATATATCTCGGAACTAGCGCAGTAAAGAAAATCTTTTTTTTTGCTAGTCGATAGCTCATGAAGTTTACTACAAAAAAGTGCTCTTAAAGTTTTTGAATTCTATGCTTCCTTTATTTTCTGCAATCGTTCTACAACTGGCAAGTCCAGTTGCCAA
>CAJNSZ010000490.1:65975-81585 GCA_905329745.1 Rotaria sp. Silwood2
GCCCTCCTCCCCCTCAAAAAACAGCCGGTTTTTCGAATAGGGGTTGACGAAAATCTTCGAAAATTTTGGACAAAAAGGAGGTATCGACGAAAACTTTTTATCAGTTATGAAAGAGCAGATCACGGGCTATCTTCCCATGCATTTATCTCCATTTCGACTTTTTTGACGAAAATTGACTTTTTTTGAGGGGGAGGAGGGCCTTAACTATCTCTTTGTTGTTTTTTACTTAAAAAATTTCTGACAACAGAGAATTGCAAAGTCTATTAGCGAATGTATGTAGTTACCTTTTTGAAAAATCTAATCCATGAGAATACTAAATCTGAAATAAAAAGGGAAATGATAACAGAAAAAAAAAGTTTCGAAACGTTGGTCAATAAGTACATGAAGTTTATACTCACAGTAATCATCGGAATTTTAATGCAAGAGAAAAGAGAAATAAAGCGGCTGATAGAGAGTTTCAAAATCAATCAGAAGATATGTTCCAAGCAAAATTAAAGTTTAGGCAAAATTAAACTTAGAGAGAATCCGTTTTAGTAGACGGGAAACAGGAAAATTTTTGTTATTGATTGTTGTTCTAACTATCAATAGAAAAAAAAAGTATTTCTTTAGATAAATCTTATCACTAGTGACATCTTATTTTATTATATAAATTAAAACAAAGAATTAATAGATAAAGCATGATTTTGTTTTATATCTTACTTTTTCATTCATTCGATAAAAATATAAAGACGAAGACGAAACAACTAGGATGACATCAAATTCATTAAATGATCCACAAATAATAGACGATGAACAAGAAGATGATGAAAAATTATCTGATCAAGATAATAATAAATCATTATCAAGTTCAACAAGTGATTCATCAAATGAATGTCCATTTAATCATGATATCGCTTCAAAAGTTAGTACAGCATTTGCTAAAGCAACTGGTATTGACATGGAATTTGCTATTCAATTACTTAAAGATCATGGATGGAATATTGATCAAGCTTTAAAAGCTACATATGAAGCTAAAGAACATGCTCAATCAATAATGAATACGAAGTAAAAACAAGATTCCATATTCTATTATTTTATAATGAAAAAAAAAAAACTTTTATTTATCTTAGACAAAATTGGAAAGATACAAATGAAAAATATTTTAAAATTTTATCATGGAATACTGATACAACAGATAGTGATGAAGTGGAATTAAATAATTTAATTGAAAAACGAACAGAAACTATAATTGAAATTTTACTTCGGTAAGAAATATAAATGAATAACAACTTTTTATTTTTTAAGTTTAATTTGTTAACATTAGAGAAAAACCTGATGTTATTCTTTTACAACAAGTTGGAACATTTGCATTAACATTAATCATAACATGTCTTTCATCATTATACGATGATGAATCAATACAAATTAGTATTTGAAAAGAAAACAGGACCATATTTAATTTTAATCAATAATGTCGTTTTGTTTTTAGATTCATCGAATGATTCGAATTATGTATCAATATTTACACATAAATCAACTATAAAAAAGAAACATGTATCAATGATTAAAAATTCTGAAAATTGGAATATGCTTAAAGTTGAAGTAAAAATTTAATGAATTATGTTTTTCTTTTTTTAATTAATATAGCATTCTATTTATTTATAGGTTGAGTATAAAAATTCAATTAGTATTGATTTATTTAATGCTTTTATTGATGAAAATACATATTCATATTGTTTCGAACAAATAAATAAAAATAATCCAAATCATATTATCTTATTCGGTATCAGTAGTCAAGTCAGTTTTAATTTATTTATTTTTTGTTTTATTTTAATTAAAATATTAATGAAATAGATTTCAGATACTTTTTGGAATTCTCATACAATTAATCTCGATGATTTATGGCAAATGACAGATCAACGACCTGAAACAACATATACGTTTGATCCTGAATTAAATTCAAATATAACTGGAAATGATAAACCTGAACGTTATGATAGAATTTTCTTTCGATCATCAACATCAATAAATAATCAATTAAAACCTGTTCATATGGAATTAGAAGGCATTCAACATATTAAAACATCAGATATTGTTTTTCCATCTACTCATTGGGCTATTCAAGGTTATTTTGATGTTGATAATTAATATAAATAGATTTACAAATTTTTATTGAAATAAATAAACTATTCAGGCGTCTCTTTTTACTGACAAATAATAAATATGTTGAATCTTTCTGTATTAAGTTCCGTTGTCATCAGAACTAAAAACATCATCTGTGGGTATTATATTACTATTCTTCAAGTAAGGATATCTCAATACAGTGGCGTACGCAGGGGGGGGGGGCGAGGGGGCCCGGGCCCCCCCTTGAGACGAAAAAGTCCTGAAGGAGGGTACAGGAAAAAATATTTTCGCGTGATAAAAAATTTTTTGTGCCATGGCGGGCCCCCCCTTACGAAGTTGGGCCCCCCTTGAAAAATTTCTGCGTACGCCACTGTCTCAATACCAAAGACCAAAAACGAAATCAAACTGAACTCGAATCAGTAAAATTCAGTTCAATTCGTTCTCTGTTCTCATATAAATAAAACATAAAAAGACAATTCATTTCGATATGCAAAAAAAAGAACTGAATTTGTGTTTACTGCTGAAAAAATTATGCATGCTATTTTTACCTTTGCTACTGATAACTATTTATAGTATTCTTAACGAAAAGTGTATCAATAACATTTTATTAAGCTTTTTTGAATTTAGTCATATAATTGATAATTTAGAGTTTATGTAAGTACTAATCGTACTTTATATATCTGTTTCATCTGGGTTTATGATATTACTAGTTTTATTACATTTTAATGTGAATAAAGATTATAAAATCTCAAATAAAAATATACAATTATTATTACTTCAAGCAAATCATTTATCATTATGCTTTTTTTACATTATTATTGGTCAAAAGAAATGTACAGAGAAATATTTATAAACAATATGTATCATCAAAATTATAATTCACTACTGTGATTACTTTTGACTTTCTCTTGATGGATATTTCAGATACACAAAGAATTCCTGAATAAATTAAAAATTATGATGTGTTAGTAACCGAATTGATAGTGACTCTCACACTTAAATTAAGACACGTCGTTGATATTAGAAGTTTAGCTTCAGATCCAAAAATGTTGAACCCAACGTGCTCTAATATAAATACACACTATCGGTATATGTTGAATATAAAAATGATTTATTGACTATTACTATTATAAAACGATCAACCTGGAAGATTTGAAATTTTTTGATATTTTAGTATCTTTCTTCTATATTGATAAGCTGTGTAACATTTTGCGTATGCATTATTACCTATCATAAACATGTCACTTTTGATATAATCATAGGTTAGTAATCACTTTTTTTTTAAACGTAATTTGATAAAGATCATTTACCTCTGAATAAGCGTTTATTGTTAAGATTAATAACAAAAATCTTTCTTTTTGTTTCTTAACGAATATATATTTATTAATCAAACAGTCAAATAAATGTTTGTCTTATACTTTATATAATTTATAATCGATAATTACTTAATTAAATTATCTATGTAAAAAAAAGAATCAAACCAATTTACAATGAATAAATTACTTGATAGTCTATCGAAATATGATGCATATATATATCTTCAGATTAAAAATGAAATATTTTTTTATTCATAGAATAGTACAAAAATCATCACTTCGATTTAGATTTTAAAATAGATTTGTCTTCATTAACAAATTTATTTATAGCTTCTGTTAATTCATTAAATGTGGGCCGTTCATTTTGATCAAACGCCAAACAACGTTGAAATAAAGTTTCGCGTTCTTTTAAATATTTATCATTTTTTTCTAATTGTACTGCATACATTTCAAGAGCAAGTTTGCCAAATGTATATACATCAGATTTTTCAGAATGCATTTCATTCGATGATGCTTCTGAGTCTACATTAGTATTGTTGGCTGATTTTTCTGTATCACCAATATTTATTAGTTTAACTAAAGTATTTTGTGGTACGTCATCCAAATGATAAATAAGTACATTATTAGCTCTAATATTGCCATGAATGATATTAGCTTCACTAAGATATTGAAGAGCTGAAGTAATTTGATAAAGTATAATATCAAGAACATTAATTGATAATGTGTGATGGGACTTTTCCATCAATTGAGAAAGTGTTTCTTCACTTAAATTTTCTACTAGAAGAAGAATACCTGTATCTTTATGTTCAACTCTACCTAATACTCGAACAATATTTGGATGTGTTCCCATACAACAATTGATTTCTGCTATTTTTTCTGCATTTTCACCAGTTAAATGTATAAGAGTAATAGTTGAATCGCTTGATGATGAAGTTTTTTTAATCCATTCTGCTCGATAAAATGCTTTCGTAGGTGTTTTTCTAAAAGGTACTTGTTCAGAGTTTTTTACATCAACATCAAGTTTATATTTATAAAGTAATTTTTTTCGTTGATATTCAGCCCGAATATTATCAACCATACTTTTGATAATACGATTTGGATTAATTTTATCGATTGACATCGCTTCACGTGTTATTGGACTTATTCTTTCTCTTTGAAGCCAACGAACAATAGCTTCTCGTTCATATGTATGACCATCACTAGCAACAACAGGATCATGAAAAAGTGTGCCTGTTATGGGACATATGAAGTCCTTTGATACTTCAGAATATTCAGTCGGTGATGGACTACGCGTACGAGGTGGTGTACAAGATGGTGCATTAGGTAATGGTGACACAGAATCAGAGACTGCACGACGACGACGTCCAGAAGTTGTATTACGTCGGTTTAATGGTCTTCTTCGAGTTTGACTTGGGTTTAGTGAGCATAAAAGCTAAAAACAAAATTAAAATAATCAATAAATTGCAAGTATTTTCCTTGAATCTCCTTTTTCGGAAGTTCTGAAGAACGATTCACCAGAAAACTTTGAAATTTTCAGAGCAGATAGATTTTGACGAGTATAGCAAACGTTGTGATAGACACAAAGTTACTGGATGCTGTCTTCTATGAGATACTGGAATCACAATTGCTTCAATTTTCGCTCTCTGCTCTGTGAGGTGCTATGCTCGAGCGAGCTGAAAATAATACGAACAATACAATTTAGGGTGGTTTAATACCGCGAGTTCAGACATTGCTGTTCTGTTCTGGTGCATCCTTGCAAATGACAATTTCATATAGCCATTATTTCTAACAGGAAGTTAATTTCGAAAACCATACGAACATTTTTAATAACAGTAGCTTAATTTCTTTTTAACCTATGAGATATTATTATAATAAGCGGAGTACAATGCACGATTGATAATTATAATGTACAGAAATTGATTAAGAATGAATTCCACCCCCTCCTAGACGTTCTGTATACAAAACAAAAAAACAACTTTTTAGAAAGAGATGAGTAATTAGAGATTAAATAGACTTGACCTGTTGTCAAGAGTTTAGAACTACGACTGGAATATATAATTTCTTTCTATGTCATATTTTCACTTTTCGTTCTACCTCAATATGAATCGGTTGTATTTCATAAAAACTAATATATGAAAAAGTACACAAAATTATCTGAATGCTGCTAGGCATATAAATAGGATAATCTGAGAAGAATTTTGATCTATAGTTTGTTTCTACAAAGTTATAAAAGCTTTTATTATAGAACAAAAAAATTGAATAAACTATTTTCGGTTTAAAATTGTAAGAATATTCTAAAATGTTTTTTGTTAATATGGTAGCTTCCTTGTTCAAATATTTAATATTGATAGAATAATTCTATTTCATAAATGTTGAATATTCCAAAATGAAAATAATTGTTTTGATTGAAACTTTTAGAATATTCGTCGAATCATGAAGCATTCTACTCAATAGTATTTCAAATTACAACTACGCCATACAATTTTCCTCACAATACTTCACTCTATAATAATGACACTGCAACACTATTGTAACACTATAGGGAAACCTTATGAATCCGATACTTTTTTTTTTGAGGCTACTCAAACTTCAAGGTCTTCTTTACAATCCTAGAAAATGAAGTTAAAACTGATGAATTACTGTGAGAGATTCTCTCGTGAAAAAATATGCAAATTAATAATTGTAAAACAATATTTTCTTTTCAATTGGTTTTTTCTATCTTATTATCATAAATACAACACTTAATAAAAAGAAAATTTTCGATCATATAAATCACAGTTAAATACCAGAATAATATGATCATATTATTTATCCATCATTTTAGGATGAAAGTCAATATTTTTCTTTAATTTCTCTATGTAAAAAAAATGAAACCTAAGTCAATATGTCTTCAACAAGGATTAATAAATATAAAATTTCTAGACTTTATCGACTAAAATCAACCAAATTTTCGCGACTAACAAAAATAATTACAGAAAAATAGTCAAATCTTTGTACCTCGTGGTGCAGTAAATTTTCACTCGGTTGTTGCAATTGACAAAATTCACATGGAATAAGCGTCTCTGGTGTACTTCGAGCATCGTCCGCAGACGTCCTATTAATAAAAACAAAAAACCATCCTTTGTTTTTCGTTCATTTTTTATACATGATTCTTACTCGAGTGGTGTTGTTGGTTCGAATACAGCATCCTCATCACTATCATCATCCGATGAGTTTGCTGAAAACTAGAAAAACAAAAAAAAAAAAGAAAAATCCATAAAATTAATAAAGTTTTACATACCATTGATGGCGCCTGTGTACTTTGATGATTATAAGAATAAGCACTATTACTACGCATCAAGTTTGTAGTGAAGGATTTTGCTTGGCTAAATTTTCTTTCAAGTTTCTTCAAAGATCTTCGCATCTGTCGTTTCATTTTCCAAGGCCAAAGAAAAAAAGTGTGATGCACAAAAAATACAAATAAAAATAAAAGACGTGGAATCAAGACAGCAAATAATTCAAATTATTCATTATAATAATGCGATAGGTCTTGTTTTTAAGAGAGAGGAAGGAAGAAAGAGAGCGAAGGAGATTTTTTTTTTTCGACTCGTGACGTCTTTCTTATTCATCGAGTTTGTTACGAAAGTCTAATATCAGAAGAAGCAAAAAAAAAGAAAGGAAAAAAATGCTTGTGCAAATAGAAAAAGCTCATACTTCTTTTTTATCTCATAAAAAAATATTTCTGATTGGCATTGCTTTCAGGCAGAAAAATTAAAACACTTATTCTTCGTTTCTTATTGATGGTTGTTAATATATGAAACTTTTGAAGTATTGCTCGTTTCTGAAGAAATCCTATGACGGTGTGTCGTCGTAAACATGATGTAAATCAATCAAAAATAAATTTATTTTATAAGATAAAAAATGACGTCAAAAATAAATTCCAGAATGAAAATAGAATACAAGCGAGTATTAGTAATTAATGTAACATTCAAGGACTGTGCCGCCTACACTATTGTTTGCCTTTGTTTTTTTTTTGCAAAGAGACATATGAGGCGGCATCTATTGAGTTGTACCTAAGTAGCATTTTTCCACTAAAGGAACTATTGAAGATAATACGTAAGATGTTATCTTGGTTTTTAAATTAATTTCAACTTTTCAATGAAATTACATATATTTATGATCATATTTTTTTTAAAATTGTTCATAGAACAAAATCCTTACATTCGAACTTGATATTAATAGGTTAAATCCTTATATTTTTTCCTTTTTGTCATTATTTCGAAACGCATCTTGAAAGAAAAAAAAAAGAAGAGATGACATACCTTATCTTTCTTCCTTTTTGTAAATTTTCATCTTTTTTCCCTTCTAGACATTCATTTGACTCATGCATATTTTTGTTATTCAATAGAATATCATATGTCCTGTGGTTAATTAAGGTCCTCAACATTACTTTTTTGTCATTCTCATCTTAGCTTTATATTTATGATGAGGTTTAATTTCATCAATGTAGACTTGTCGAGAAAACTGATCGAATCAATATTTGAGTCTATTTTTTTTTCAAATCTAAGAACAAAAAAAACAAAACTTTCGGAAGTGATATTGATTCTTCATTGACTTATATTATTTACTTTTCTTTCTCATTATCAATAGGAAATCAAAGAAACAATAGAATTCATTTAACTATGATGAGAAACATTCTTACGTATCGGATGTATTCAACATTTTTTTTTTCTTTACAAATAGTATCAGATTTACAAATCGATTATATAAACATTTTTTTTTCTTTCAAATCATATCTAATCAATATATAAATAATAGTTCCATAAATCCTTGAAATAAATGTCATAAGTAACCCTAAAGTAAAATAATTATAGAAAGTGTTAACAGAGATCGTTTCAGTTGATGAACTGCAACGATAAACAAACAAGCGCTACACGTGTGCCTATCATCATTATGATTTTTTGTTTTATGTGCTTGCACATATGCACAGCTAATTGGTCCCATACATATATATTTTCGATAAACATTCATTTTCCCTTGTGCGTATTTTATTGCATCATAGATATGTAGATCTATTAGACTTCCTATTATAATTTTCTTTTGTTTTTTTTGTAATATATCAAGTTATATATTAGTCAAAATAAATGAAACTATTTTCTTTCTTTTTTCTTTTTGTTGTTGTATAGTGTTGATGCATTCGACCGAGCAATTGTATTCATTGTGATATCACATATGAACATCACCCAGAGCAAATGAAGACGATGGGTGGGATTATAAATCTTCTCATTGAATGCATGCATTGTTTGTTCAGAGACAAAATCAAGGGTACTTTGATCCGTTTCGTATTTGACACTCGCTTGCCATACAAACACACGTTCAATCAATAATAGAGGAAAAAGAAAAGCTCAATGGGGTACAACAGCAAATAAAACGTATGAACTCTTCATTGATAGGCACAAAAAGAGCGAGAGAGAGAGAGAGAGACAGAAACGACTTTTCTTCTCTTTCTCTCTCTCTCTCTCTCTTCTTCCCTTTTCTTTTCTCTTCCGGAGAAAAAAGAAGATCACAATGTATGTATGTATGTATATATGTAATCATACTGTCTTGTCGAAGATCAATTAACTAGTTACTGGTCAACGAGTCATTCGGATGTCGGTCAAGTGTTGTCTTGTCTATTTCAATTGACGTAATGGAATGATCTTAGTAATAATAATTGTTTGTATTATATCAACAATAATATCTTCTTCTGAAGTAACAAATTCAACAAATCTTCCACAAGCAATTATAATTGGTGTAAAAAAGTGCGGTACACGAGCTTTATTAAAATTCCTATCTATACATCCAGCTATAGCTGTTTCATCAGCTGAAGTTCATTTTTTTGATTCACCAAAAAATTTTCAACTTGGTCTTGATTGGTACCGGTATGTAAATTTAAGTTTCTTTTTTTTTTTTTTCTTCTTTTGCTTAACTTTACTATAGAGATTATTAGTTGAAACAACAGATAGATTAAAGTCATAGTCTCAAGAGTTTAGACGAGCGCGTCTATTCTTTCAAGTGCACACATGTGCATGCGTAAGGATGGGACGTATAAAACATACGAGTGAGTCTATTCAAGCATGCATAATGATCTCTATCATTAGAGAGCAAGAATGACAGTCACTACTACCATCAATAATTTACTTGAGTAGAATGTTCGGTAACATTCCTAGCATGAAATCGATTTTCTTTTTAGATTATTTCTGTACATAAAGTATAGAAAAGTAGTACGTATGAATGAAAATGATCTTGCGTGTTTCATTCTATGTAATCGAAACTTCCCTGCAGGCTTACTTCTATTTATTATATGCAGAATGAAGAATAAAAATTGATATGGCACGCGAATGTAGAGTTTTTATGTAAAATAGATTGCGCAGATGTGCCCTTTTTGATCGCATCAGGTGGGCGGCAAAACTTAATTGAAAAAAACAAAAAAAAAAAACTCATTGAATCGGAAAATAGAAAAGGATAAAGAATATAACATAATAGATCAATATGCACGCAAAAAGTAAAAGAATTGAACTAGAAAGAAAATTTTCGTTTTGTTCTAGATTATCGATAAAGGAAACTTCTCAGTCGTACAGTCGAGACTTTGGATTAGAGTGGGCGGAGGATGTATGAGCATCATTGAAGAATCATTATCTTGAGATATGCTGCGTTTTTGTCTTCTTGTAATTCAAAGTTTTTTAGTAGAACTTTGAATATTTATATTTTTATGGCCACTTGAAAATTACATGATTAGATTTTGATTGCTTTCAATGATCTTTTTCCGATTTCAATCTAATCACTTGATTTCCAGATGAATCGTTTTATAGTAAAAAACAAAAAAGAAAGGAATTAGTGTAAGTCATTATTGACTGTTCGCAACAGGAGGTCAATACTGAAATTGATCAGAGAGAGAAAAAAAAAGGTGCGCCGATGCGAATAGGAAACATTCGGTTCACTTCCTTGTCTTTATCTTATCATCATCACAGTATGACGTCTCATATATCTATATATGTTGTTGCTTCTGTTTTCTCATTTATCATGTCTATATACATGCCATGATCATAATCGTATAATTGAACGATTACACCTTAAGAAAAAAAAAAGTGTTGAATGATTAATGAGTTTCATTGTTTGGTTTTTTTGTTTAGAAATCAAATGCCAATAATTAAAAATAGTCAATATTTAACTATAGAAAAAACTCCACATTATTTTATTGATAGACAAACACCAGCACGTATATTTCATTTATTACCTGACGTAAAATTAATATTAATTTTACGAGATCCAATTATACGAGCTATAAGTGATTATGTACAAATAAAAAGTCGACATGAATTTTATCCAACATTTGATGAATTTATTTCAATGAAAAATTTTACGCGTTGGACACCTATTAAAATTGGTTGTTATGTTATATATCTTCGTCGTTGGTTAAAATATTTTCCATTAGAACGAATACATTTTGTTGATGGAGAAAATTTAATTCAACGACCATGGCAAGAACTTGAATACGTACAAAAATTTTTAAATATATCAAATCATATTGAACAAGAACATTTTTATTTTAATTCAAATAAACGTGGTTTTCCTTGTATAAAACAACCAAATGGATGTTTAGGTTCATCAAAAGGTCGACCACATCCTTTAATAACAGAAAATACTCGAGAGAAATTAAAAAATTTATATTCAACATGTAATCAACAATTTAAACAACTTGCTCAAATTAATTTCTCTTGGCTTTAAGCAGCAATCAAAATAAATATTAGAAATGAAAGTGATGTAGAAAGTTTAAAATATTAATTATTTGTTATTTTTAAATATGAAATAAAAAAGAAAAACACAAAGAAAAATTCTTTTTTTTTATTTCTTGATAATTATCAATGTTATTCTTAAAATATTTGTTATTAAGAGATTTTTCGATAGCAATTAATTTATTCAGTTCAATTATCTTCATAGTTTCATCATTACAATTGATGTTCATCTTTATGCGCTTATTTGCACATCACACACTTTATCATTCTCAACATTAGACAATACGAACTCAAATGAATCCTTTTCGAGTGATTAGTTTTATCCAAATATTCACATGAGTTGAAGTGTCAAATAAAATTATGTGTTCAATTTATTCAATCATTCGAATGAACATTGAGGTGACAAAATAGATGACGAGAGGCTATATGTACCATCTGCGTGTTTGAAAGAAAACAACATGTATCTTATTTTCTTTTTTAGCCAAATAGGAACTGTAGTGATCATTTAATCGAGAACGATAGTGATGCTTGCCAAGTATACATATAAGCTGACACATGTCGACAGTGAAACAAACCAGTCAGCTGCCCGCCTCTTATCTGCACACCCACATACACACACGCGATGAGCAAAAGACATCGCATCACATCAATGAACCATTTGTTCAATGAGAATAGTGGCGGCATGCTGATGCCCTAATGCTTCTTTTGTCATAATATACTGTTTGTCTTTCATTGTCATGAGAATCAATTCAATTTAAGGATAGACAACTCATGACATTTAACGGAAGATGTATATATATATATATAAATCATCAAATTTTCTTCTTTTTTTTGATTTCATATGAATTCCAGTAATATTACTTAAGGCTGGAATTATGAAGCAACAAAAAAAAAGAGGATGAATGTAGAAGTCTAGACGTAAAATGACTAACTATATATGTTCTTCCATAATTATCTTTTCCCATTTCATAATGGTTTTTTCATTACGATGATATTTTGAATTGAACGAGAAATATAATGAGATTTAAATAACATTTGTTTTCTAATTTAAAGATTACGACTATAGATCGATTATCAAATGAAGCGTTGGGAAAAAAAATATTATCTTTGCGTTTAGTATTCTATGGGGAATAGAGATCAAAATCGAATTGACCCCATACACATATGAGTTCTATAACAAAAATGTAATCAACATAAAAAAAAATTTTCTGTAGAAAATAATTTGACCTTTATCATAAAAAGGTTTTATGCATACAAATACGTTTTTGTCATCATTCATCTTTTATTTTGAACTTTTCCAGTCGGATTTCATCGATTAGTTCATTTCCTATCATAGTCAACGCTTTGTTTTTTTGAGCAGCATACTTATCTTCTTGATGATCATAGTGATATGATAAATAAGAGAAGAAAAGTTCAAAAGGCACTAGTTAGTTTCTTCTGCCATCATCTCCGATCGATCATAGTACACATAAATAAATCATTGTTGCACAGCTGGAATTCACATTATACGTAACAAACATCATATGTTAAACAACAACTATCAAGTGTCTATTATCTATTTGTCCAGAGTTTTAAAATAAATTCTTTTTTTTTCGACGCTTCTCTTTTCTCTAGATAATTAAAAAAAAGAGAGAGAGAGAGGAAGAGAAATGATATGACACGAAAAACAAAAACACAACAACCGCGATACAATGACTACAAAATCAAAACTACAGTGACATATATTTATCTATATATATATCACCGGAACTCAGCAAAAAGAAAAATATATAAATATGAGAATTTGTATGCTGAGAAAAATATGTTTTGTGCATTTGATAAGATGACAAAACTAAGTATTAAACATCATATACAGTAGAAAAAAAAGAAAAGAAAACAATTCAATAATAATCTAAAATTCATCTGATGACGATGAAGAAGACAAGACTACACATCGTCGTTTTCGTTTAACTTTTTTTTGTTGTTTTCGTTGACGTTGTCGTTTTCGACTTGTTGTTAATGGTTGTCGTCGACTATAATTATGTTCTCGTTGAGTTTGACCTGGTGTTAATGGTGGTGATGGTGGTTGAATATCATATGAAAATTCACTTCGACGCATTTGTCGTGTTTCATTATCAATTTTAATATGATATAAAAGTACACGTTTACGACCTAAATATTTACATGAATATATTTTATCATCAGTCCATTTTATACGAATATTTGAACCAACAACAAGTGTTATGGGTTCAATAGATGGATCATAATCAAGAATATCTTCAGCAAGCCTTAAGAAAAACAAAAATAAATTCATGATTTTTTTCAATAAATTGTTTTTTTTTTTCATTATTACATACATATCATGACTATAACTTCCGTCACCAAAATCAACAGCATAATGAAAACTTATTTCATTTGACATAACTCGACCAATTTTTGGTTCTTTTATATCATTCAATATAACTCGTGTACCGATTGATACACGTTCATTTTCAGCAACGATTTCATCATCATCATCATTATCATCATCTTCATGTTGTTGTTGTTCGTCATCGATTAGATGATCAAGACATTCTGCTGTTTCATAATCAATATTATCTATTGATGTTTGTAGATTGTTGATATTCATTGAAGATTGATGAGGTCTTGTATGTAGATGACAACGAGCATTTATTATTGAATAATCATGGTCAATTTGAAATGTACATCCACTGATAAGACCACAAGTTACATGAAATTGATTTTTACATTTATTATGATTACATGAAACAAAACTATGAGTTAATATACGACGATAATTTAAAGGACAAAATGACCAACAATAATGACATGATTTTACTTGTGAGGATGATGATGACGATGGCTGTTCATAAGCTTGATATATTGAACATATGGCATGAATAAATGATGATGATGTATCAGGATTAACAAGAAGACCACCACGTAATAAACAAGCTGAACAACGATCATCAAGCATTTTGAAAGAAGACTTTAGAAATAAAAAGAAAATATAAAGATGTTTAAAATTTAGCTAATGATGAAAATCTTCTAATGCATTAATAGCTTTTCAGTCGAGACTATGTGCCTAATGTAGAACCAAATGAGCTATGAATACCTTAAAAAGAGTTCAGCCTCTTAGCTTACGCGTTGCTGAGTAGTTTCTCGTGAATATTTCAGATCGTGTCATTGTTCCTATTCTACATTTATTTAAAAACTACGGTTTCTCGTCAGCGATGAACTATGGGTCGGAACGTTTTTCATGATATTCAAAACTCATTTGAATCTATATGATACACATAGTCCCGACTCAAAAACCAATGAATTAGTTAGGGGGATCTCCATCGTAAGTACTAAAGCCCAATCTATTCTAAACTTTTCAAAACATTACATATCTTTTCATTGTATTTTCTATGCAGACTTATCCAATTTTTTGAGTTTTTAGTTATGACTTTAATTTTTAGAGACTCTGTCAATCAACAATGAAAAAAAAAGAAAAATGAACTAATTTATCGCAGCATTCAATGAAAATAGTTTTTGTTAAATAACAACTAGAATCGAATGATAGACAGACAACATAGTTAACCCAATCACTTTTTTTCAAAATAATACAGTCATGTTATAAAAATGCCATCTATTGTACGGCAAACAACTTATCTTTTCTAATTCATATTGAACTCTTTATTAACTTTTTTTTCCCATTTTTTATGTATATGTCAATGAATAACCGTAAAATGACTAACTATATAAAGTTTTTTTTTTAATTAACATGATTTCTAAGAAAATACTTTTGCTATCAAGTTAATATGACACAAACGAGAGTGTTTATCGCACTGAAGGTTTCGAGATAAAATTGTTATACTCTCTTCTAAATCATCTGTTCTGTCTTCTGATTTTTGGTATTTGCATTGAATAAAAACTAAAAAAATCTTAAAAAGATTTGTGTCCACTGGCCTATGCAGTCGAGTTATGACCATTTTACTGACTTTTTGATCCAGCTTCAAGTATTTATAGAAAAATCAAATAATGGAAATTCGACTTGAAATTTCCCCTATAGATACATCTAATGACTTTGGAAATATCCTGAAAATTTCAGTCGAAAAGAATGTTCCTTTATCAAAATGTTGAATTTTCAAGTAAAATCAATTTTTGTAGCAAACGACCATATTTTCGAAATTTAATATCTCAACAAAGGAATATTCTTTTCGACTGAAACATTCAGGATATTTTTAAAGTTATTAGATCTATCTATGAGCAAAATTTCAAGTCAAAATTCCATTATGTACTTTTTCGGTAAATATCTATAACTAACGAGGGAACTTCCCGAGGTGTAACCTCCTGTTTTGATTCATTTATATCTCATTTAAGTGAGCATATTGAGATAGTAAATACCCTAAAAGGATTTGGGTTCCTGCTTCTTCTATCAAGAGTTATGACCGTTTTACTGAATTTTCTATCCAT